>CM060964.1:182990196-183225196 GCA_030765045.1 Tenodera sinensis
CTACCTACGCACCTACCCATCTACCTACCCACTTACCTACCCACCCACCTGATTACGAACCCACCTACCTACCCACCTACCAACCTCCCTACTTACCTACCTACCCAGCTACCCACCTACCTACGCACCTACCCATCTACCTACCTATCCACCTACCTATCCACCTACCTCCCCACCTAACCACCTACATACCCACCCACCTACCTACGAACCCACCTACCTACCCACCTACCCACCTACCTACCCACCTACCTACCCACCTACCTAACCATCTACCTAGCCACCTACCCACCTACCTACGCACCTACCCATCTACCTACCCACTTACCTACCCACCCACCTGATTACGAACCCACCTACCTACCCACCTACCAACCTCCCTACTTACCTACTTACCTACCTACCCAGCTACCCACCCACCTACGCACCTACCCATCTACCTACCTATCCACCTCCCTACCCACCTACGTACCCACCCACCTACCTACGAACCCACCTACCTACCCACCTACCTATCCACTACCTACCCACCAACCTAGCCGCCTGCCCACCTACCTACCCACCCACCTACCTACGCACCTGCCCATCTACCTACCCACCTACACACCTACCTACCCACCTATCCACCTACCTACCCACCCACCTACCTACACACCTACCCATCTACCTACCCATCTACCTACCCACCTACCCATCCACCTACTCACCTACCCACCTACCTACGCACCCACCTACCTACCCACCTACCCACCTACCTAGCCACCTGCCTACCCAGCCACCTACCAACCTACCTACTTACTTACCTACCTACCCAGCTACCTACGCACCTACCCATCTACCTACCTATCCATCTACCCACCTACCCACCTACCCACGTACCTACCCATCTATCCACCTACCTACCCACCGACCTACCTACGAACCTACCCAGCTACCCATCTACCTATCCACCTACCCATCTACCTACCCACCTACCTACCCACCTACCTACCCACCTACTCACCCATCTACCTACCCACCTACTCACCCATCTACCTACCCACCTACCTACGCACCAATCGACCTACTCACCTGCCTACCCACCTACCTAGCCACCTACCTACCCACCTGCCAACCTACCTACCCACCTACCTACCCAGCTACCCGCCTACCTGCGCACCTACCCATCTACCTAGCCACCTACGCACCTACCCACCCACCTACCTACCTACCCACCTACCCACCCACCTTCCCTTCTAGCTACCTACCTATCCAGCTGCCTATATATCCACCTCCCTACCTGCCTACCTATTAGCTTTTTTTTTTCTAAGATAAGCATTTACAAACTAGAAAAGTGTTGTAATTGGTTATGGGTCATAGGACGTGGCAGCAACCCCAAACAGAATGATATCTGAACCCTTTGTACCCAATATAGGCCTTTTATTCTACTTGGCTCCATAGAAGAACGATGTCACGTGTTCAAAGGCTATAAAATGGCATTTCTCCAATTTACATTTTTCCTCCATTTACATCTTCGTCAAACGGAAATCGGAAGCGTGCAAAAGAATGTTCACAGTTCATGAAGATTTCAATGGTGCCTTATTTTGAATTTCTGTGTATCTTGTAGATGAACTCTGGTTATATTATAATTGAGCAATTCCGTGTGTGACTAACTGACATTTACACTACATTTTCTTCTTAAAATGTCTGTGTAATGGTCAATATAGGTGTAAAACTGTTATTTTAACGACATACGACGACAGAGAATACATTGGCGGTTGTGATAGGAAATATAAAGCCTTAAAAAGTGAAACAATTATATAATAATGAGCGCTAAACTTTTCGTGACTAACTGACATTTTTGTCAACTGCAGTTCCAACTTCAAACGTTTATCCTCCGTTTTCTCTGAAAGTTTTCTTGTTTGATTTGTTCCGAAAAATCACTTGAGAGAGGAACTTCTAAGCTTTCAAATGACCTGAAGAAAGGTTTGGCATGCTATTCTCATCAGAAGATATTTATTCAAAGGTCAGCGTGACTAACTGACATGAGTTTGTGACTAACTGACATTTGCGAAAGTTGTAATACCTTGTCTTTGTTTTACATGGTATAACATATGGTAAATCATAGTGATACGTATTATACGTTACATACATGTAATACATACAGGTGTGTGATTGCATTTATCATTTTGAGAAGAATCATACCCTTTGGAGAAGCATTAAAGTCATGCAACATAAACAGAATAAACATATGTTGACATCTCTCATTTCTTATCACAGTTACGTCATTGCAAGTATAAAAAGCTGACTCAAAACCATAACAAAGACGACACATAAGAGCACACAGCACACAGCATATAGCTGTAACACACTGGTTACTGGTTGGACTCCTTATAGTGCAGGAACGCTAAATGCAGTAGCCTCGTAGTACATGCGTATATCACTACACTGTTTTTATTTCCGAAAGTTGTGCATCATTCTGACACTTTCCGCACATGAAAGAAAAGCATATTCCACAACATTTAAACCTAATACTTTCACATAATGAACCCGCTGAGTGGACGGCGTAGGTGAAATACGTTCAAATCTTTTGTCGAGAAATTCTTTTGCTTCTTCAATTTCAGGCAGAGAAACTTCAAGAACACATATTTTGATCTTCTTTCTAACATTATTAACAAATTCTTCAGCACTCTGAATCCTGCTTCCTGCTTTCGCAGCTGTCCATGCCATCATCTTCACTTGTCCTCCAATCGCATCTACTGCCCCCTTTCCGTGATAAGATTCGAAGAAGTGTCATTCAATTTGGATTCCAAACACTTCGGAAAGATATGTCACATGGCTCAATGTGTATTTCTGCTTAAAATGACAAGCAGCTCCATCAGAAAACACTTTCACAAGTTCAAGATTCGGAACAATATCCAATATTTCCAAAAATATATTCCTTAAGCAAATATCAACTGCATATTTGTCATGCGATACATAATCAAACACCAAAGCAAAAGGTTATTTCTGAATTTCACCAATACCTTCTTTCCTATACCAGGCAACAGCAGTAAATATTGAGATCTGTGTATTATTCCAGTGGGCAGCTTGAATTTCATTTTGCTCCTTGCATGTGTAGTTCTCAGAGAAGTCGATCTGTATCACAGCTTCACTAATTGCAACATTTTCCCAAGACTTCTTAAAGGCCTCGGATTGCTGTCTTTTTACATAAACGTGGTTTAGGAAACGTGGAAGGCAATTGGTCAGTTCTTCAATGCAGTCTTTTACAGATCCCTTTTTAACTTCTATTTCCATTCTTCCATTACGTGAACTCCACAGTTTCCATTCGCTTTGAGACGGGAACTTCTATGTATATATATTTGTAATTTCAGAATCAGAATGTACATATATAAGACTTTTAGGTATAAGTATAATTTGTATTATAAACTGTGATAAGAAGCTGCCTCTTGAAAGTATGTTGACCTGAGCACATTTCTGAAGGCCAGAGGACAAACCTCTTTTGTCATCTCGCGCCGAGGGACGTTTTGCCTAAAGTCCAAGGACACAGCTGGGGAAAATACACCCTTCCCCCATAACGGGACTAGAGAGAAAGTGCGGGGGTGAGATACATAAATAGAAAAGTTGGAAGGGAACGGGACTGATGGTCTTTTTGTTGCGAGGTCGCTACGAGGGTGAACCTGTATCGCGAATATGTATAGTTTCGCGCCAAAAACGTCGATGTGTGAAAGGCGACAGTGATTAGCGTAAGGTGAAGTAAATAGCGATCGTACGACGAAATACCAGAAACTCGCTCAGGTCGGCACTTCGAGGCAATGACGTGGTGGAGAATAAAATCAGAAAACGTCTGTGCTGTATTTGTCATCTAACCTCGCGCCTGAGAAATATCCTACTCATGCCTACCTAATCCCAAACAAGATCCACGCAGCGGCGCACAGCGGAGAGGCAGCTACTGCACCGGATGAGCTACCGAGTATTTCATGTGACAGGAAAGAGACTGTCACAAAAGTGGCACCCAACGTACACTGTAACCACAGTGACTGTAACAAGTGGCTTCACAACCCCGTGACAGCATGGAGAATTAGCGAGTTCATCCGAAATGTCTGCTCCACTCAATCCCGGGTACTTAGAGCATCCTCCCTGCACACATTCACTCGATTTCTGATCACAAACTAATTGTGCTATGAACTTACGAAATTCAGCCTCAGTGAGTATGTGATTTTTACACAATGCTTTGAGAAGAAACTTCGTATTTTCATGTATAATGCATGTGCACACATTATGTGGGATCTGACTTTGAAGACGCACGTGAGCAGGGCGTAATCCAGCAAATTTTGTCAACCCCACGGACATTTCTACTCGGTCTTGTAGAAAGAGTGCATGTGCTTCTTTTAATGTTACCACTAGATACCTAATGCGAACTTCTTTTGTTTCTCCCTGAACATGGATTTCAATAAAATCATCTCTTCCAGGAGCTTGGTAAGATATTGAATCATCCTGATAGAACTTGATGATTGCACTTTTAAGTTCCTCTGATAGTTGTTCTCCTGATACCGGGACAGAATGCTTTGGTTTTACAACATGCAATCCCTCTTCAACTGCTAACTTACGAATCATTTCTTTTCTTTTGCGTGGAGATTGCGGCAATGCTTCCTCAACACGTTTTCTGCACTTTCCGAAATACCGTTTGCTTTTGAAAACGGATGATGTTGATGGAGTATCCTTATCAATCCCTTCTTGGTCTCTTTATCTTCTGTCTTGCCCGCTGTGCTTGCTTATATCTCCTATATTCAGCGTTGAGGTGTTCTCTTCCTTGTTTTGTTTGTTTCAGTATTGCTCTTCCTTTCCTCATAGTCACTTTTATTTTTTCCTTCCATTGTGCATAACTGCCTTGCTCCTTCAGACGTTGTTTGTATTCACGTTGTCTTTGGGTTTGTTTTAGCCATGCAGTCAGAAACGGACTGATACGTCTATCCTGACTGAAGTCTCACAAGCACTGTACGCGTATGAGGACCTCTGGGCGCCAGCACTAAATGTCCGTTAGTCACGTGTTTTGTGGGAAAACTAATGACTATAGAGGAAAACTTTGTGATACTTTTTTATTTGTTATGTTGCAATGAGGCAGAATCAAAAAGGATATTTATTTCAGTATATTATCTTTCGCTCCAGAGGACTTTATCCTTATTTACCGTGACTAACTGACATTGACACACAGTAATAATTAAAGAGGCTCTAAGGATTATTTATAAATGTCGAAAATTATTAGCCATATACACGTTTCGAAGACGAAGAGTCATTGTGTGATGTACAGAACAAAAAAATTAAGACAGTTGTACATAGCTCCATACATATTGATATGAAAATCACCGTTATTCGCGCTTATTTTTAGTGTTTTGGAAACAAATGGGTAAGAAGTGAAATTTGAGCCCATATTCACGTTAAAAACATTTATTTTCACTTCATAAGATACTTTGGAGTATCTAGCATCATCTTTCCTCAGTAAAAAAAGTGAAGCATTAATTTCAAATTTTAACACTCGGTATGACATATTCGCGGAATTGCTCAATTGATGTGAAAGTAATCAATCCTCACTGAAGTAATTATATTTTATAACTGTTTTTAACAAATTAGAATTCTCTCTTGGCTTTAACTGCTGGCTTTTGCTCATTTGTATACTCGGTTTCTTTCCTTCATCCTATTGCAATGTGAATGATATTGGATTACAGGACAAATCATTGTGAGCAGAAGAGGCCGTCTTGGCAGTATAACTGATGATGGTGAAATATGTAAGCAGCTTAAGTTTCTAAAGCTCACTAAATGTACACTTTCAGTTGTTTGTATCACAGCTTTGCCTCTAAGCTATTTGCAACACTGCAGATTTTTATTATACACTTAATATAGTTATTTAGCATGGCATGGTGCTGTTTTGTTAGCACTTTCATTGAGGTGCATTTCATATACGTTCTAGCACTAAGACTGATATACATATAAAGGCTTATTTTCATTGTTATTTATTAATTTGCTTTTCTCTAGTCTTCATGCTTTTTTAGATGTTCCTTTAATTTCCTGTGAGTAACGAAAGCAGTCTTATTAATGCATGGTTACTGTTTCTTTGCCTGGAAATTATTGATTTTTGTGCAAAGCTTTAATGAGACAAGTAAGGGAATTTAAAAAGAAGGTTTCATGTATCATTAGAATTGCATTAATTCTTCCTGTTGATCTGCATAACACAATGGAATGGATACTACATTTTATAAATGTTGCGAGTACAATGATATGCTTCTAGTGGTTAAGTAAACAGCATAAATATTAAGATAGGAAAAATGCCTGGTGTTTCTACACTATAATATAATATATAGATTTTTTTTTGGCTAGCATGCTTTGATGGCTGTTTCCACATCTATATTTTTCCTACGTATCAAACTCTCATGTCGTTATATTCCTTTCCTGCTATCCATTTCAAAAATAAGTAAAATAGTAATAAAGGCTCATATCTAACACTTATTTAATATTGAAAACAATGTACCTAATGGATAAATCAATGTTTTTAGTCCTAATGCCTATTTCTAATAGGTCTATGGCCAGTATTTTGCTCTCACGCTGTTTCTGCTTTTCTGAAGGAGAAAAGCTTCCAAGTGAACAAAAAGTTCCAGTAATTCGTAAGATTCATTTCATTATGTGGAATATGAATTGCCCTTTGCCCAAAAGGGTATTCATTTTAACATGGCCAAACCTCGTAATATCAAGGAATCATCATCATCATCATCATCATCATCATCATCTTCTTCTTCTTCTTCTTCTTCTTCTTCTTCTTCTTCTTCTTCTTCTTCTTCATCATCATCATCATCATCATCATCATCACTACTATTATTATACTTTGGAGGAATGTATTGCATTTGCCACATATTAAACCAGTATAATAGGAGGTGATTAAATTGTATCCTTAATTGTGTGATTTATGCACTTTTGCATACAATGGTACATTTTGTTGGTTAGGAAGCCATTTCTGTTAAATCATATCTTCCTATGGATGCCAATCTGAAAAATAATGTTGATGTGAATGTGATTAAAACGGGTTTGTCGTGGAGGAGCATTGACATGGATATTAATATAGCGTGCAAGATCGAAGAACTATGGATGGCATTGGATATTGATGAACATTCCAAGTATACCCAACCATTCATGTGGACTGCAAAATGTGACAAGACCTTTATGCAACGTGGAATCAACATTCATATTGTAAAAGCCATGGATCCTTAGTGATTGAAACATCCAAGTTATCACCAAGTGCCCTATCACCAAGTGCATTGCTAAATGTCCTGGGTAGTAAAACATCAGCACATGCAGAACTAATGGCTTCATCCCCATCATCCACAGAATATACTTTGTTTACATAAGACAAGCAACATCTAGATACAATCCTTTTGATTATATTAAATATTCCTCTTGAGGGAAGCTATATAAATTGCCATGAATACTGTAGAATGTAAGGTGTCAAGAGAGAAAAACTGTCTAATTTCACTAAGCAACAAATTTTTGCAAGAACTATGTAAATTGCTGAGTTTTGGAATTTTTATATTCATTGAAGTGTAACAGGAACAAATATGACCATCAAAACCATAACTTATTTCAGCTCCAGTTTTGGGAAATATTGACAGATCAACAAATGTTGGTAGAATAAGGAAATTGAACAGCAATGGTGAAGTTTGAGGGGAATAATTTCTGAAATACTAAGAACTTTTACAAAATTACATAATTATTATCAATATTTAAAGACATAAAATTCAAAACACTTCAAAAGGTTGAAATTAGTATGTATTTGATCACAGTTTGTCATTTGATTTTATCCATTTTTAGAAGAGGCCTTAATTTGTTTAATGTGCAGTATTGTAACCACCAAACAAATGCAAGTACATATATAAAAATTGCACTTTGTGCTATGCAAAGGATCCTACTGGAGAATTATCCTTGGTACTTAATATTGCCAGTACATTTGTGTCGGGCCAAGAACTTTATGAAGTGTCATAGTATACATTATACTCATATCAGTGTAATTAAAGTATGTATGCACATTTTATTATTGCAAATAACTTTTAAATTGGTGAACAAGTCAGCTGCTTTCTGTTTGTTGCACACATAGATATAGCAGTTTAATTATTGAGATAAGCTGATAGTTGCTGTTTTAAAGAAAATATTCAGTTAATTTAAGACATTTCACATATTCTCCATCCTCTAAGAATTTCAGAATGTTGTTTTCTGTTGCAGTCTATCCTTTTGGAAATATTTTCCAAAATGTCTTTGTCATTTAAACAGAAAAAGAAAACAATTATGTTAAACTTCTTTTAGTAAGTGGAGATTTTCAGGCTATTTCAAGGTTAGATCAAGTTTTGAAACAGGAAGCCCAGGTTGTCTTCATCAGATTGCTGTTTTGTACTGGACAAAATATAACTACTGTTTGTAACAATTTTAATAAATGTTTATGGAGTAATAGTACAATTATAAATAAGAAAATCTCTTTTTTGTTGTTACTTCCCTTCAGTATAAAGATAGTTTGTGTAAATCTACTAATTAGGTATTGAATGCTAGAATTTACAACAATAGGTAAAGAACAAAGGATACATAAACTCGTACCTTTTGTTGTCTGTGTATATTATGTTTTGTCAATTGTTCTTTTAAGCATACAGAATCTATTTAAGACACGTGAATGTTGTTTAAACCATGGAGATATATTGTTGTTTCTCCATGGCTTTGCTTTTCTTCAGTATTTTGCTTGTTGACACAGGAACCTAAATCATTTTGTATTGCAATAATATTCCCATTTGTTATTTGTATCTCTAACATTGATTTATGTAATTTCAGTTACACCACCAGCAC
Source organism: Tenodera sinensis (assembly GCA_030765045.1). Taxonomy (NCBI): domain Eukaryota; kingdom Metazoa; phylum Arthropoda; class Insecta; order Mantodea; family Mantidae; genus Tenodera; species Tenodera sinensis. The sequence continues at coordinate 182,999,050 of CM060964.1, forward strand.
AGCGTGTACAGTTCATCCTTGGGGAAGATGTGGATGATGGGAATCATGAGCCACACCCTCTCTTTGCAGAAATGGGAGAACTTGTATATGATGGAAATGAAATGATGTGGAAAGAAACAGCCAGGTCAGTGAATTTTATCACAATGATTAAGTTGGACATTAAATTAACATTGTTCAAGAAAGGAAAGTGCTGTGTGCTCTGAGTAATTATGCAGTGACAATGAAGCATACACAGAATAAACCACTGATTATAAAAGTTCTGCAGTGATTAACAAATTGAAGAATGCTGGAATGAATTAGGTGTATGATGTCCTTGCATAAAGCATCTGTAGGTATGTGTAACACTTATGATGAAAATGAAATGTTTAAAACAATGGAGTATGTTATTAAAATGTACACACCTGAAGCTATTAACAGTGATGTTATTAAAATCTTAGTTTATAACACTTTTCAGTATTTAAAAATACTTGTTGTTCCATTTACTTTAAAATCCAACAGGATGTCTCTGACCAGCTGAGAATGGAGGGGAGCCTCTCTGAAACTAGTCCTGTTGGATTTGAAAGTAGAACAAATGTTTTTAACTTTCAACAAGTGTTTTAAACTAAGATTTCATCTGTATATATTCTAGCTGGGGCTGACTCAACCATGTCATTCGTCAATGATTAATAAACAGTTCACTATCTGCACTCAAAAATATAACAGAGAATTTCTTGTTTTGTATTTTCTCCATTTTTCTCAGCCTAAAAAATCTGTTTAGTTGTCAATTTATATGCAGAGGAATATTTTAATTTTAATCCTTTCATTTAATTTTTATTGCACAAGCAGCAATGTTATACATGTTTTGGTAAATTATAAAGGTTAACTCCTATTAATGAATGATATGCAAAAAATAAATTATTTGAATAGAGCTTGATCTCCTTCTGTAAGACAATTTATGTGTTATATACTACATTCCTCATTTTTCAACTACAGAAGCTGTATCCAGCCTTTTGTTATTCATTGAGGATGAACCAGGTGTTTCTTGCAAAAACTCACCTTTACTCACTAGCAAAATGAGCTAAAATCCTGGCTTCTCTTGTACAAAATGCTTTAGCCTTTCGTTAGTCACATGGGGCCCAGTAGGCCCTCACTATGTTTTTGTGATTATATGCCTGTATTTAAATTTTTCTCTTCCTTTTCATTTGTTCCTATATTTAGCTTTATTTAGGTTAAATATACATAGTTGTTTATTAGTACTACATAGACCAGCTAAAATATTATACGAATACAGTACACACAATTTGTAGTACAATACATGTAAAAAAAATAAATTGCGGCTTTCAGGTACACAACTTGTAATTTGAATTGTTCAGTTACTCAGAATCATCTGCTATCTCTTCTATGTTTTTCCTGACTAAGCAACTATCACAAATAATTTTGACATGTTCATTCAAACAGTGTTGCATTTATCACATGCATATTTAGTTTCACAGTTAGTTTTGTCTTTCTTACAGGGTTCACATCATTTCCTTTTCAATAAGGTAGATGGTGTATTTGAGAAGTCACTGTAGGCTCTTCAGGTTTATATTTTGTCAAAAGACCTTTCAAATCACTAGATAGGTTTGATACCATTGTTCTTCTTTATAGTTGTTGCGCCAGTAAAGTTAGAGATAGTGCTTTCAAATACTCCTGCCCTGTGGAATATTTGTTTTGATTTCCAAGGAAGATAGCCCTAAAATTAATACCTGTAATATTCAGTAAATGGTAAAAAATTACCATAGTAATGATGATGATGTTTGATGATACTGATGATGGTGGTGGTGATGATAGCGATGGTGACGATGATGATGATGACGACGATGATATGATGATGATGACGATGACGGCGATGACAATGATGATGACGAGGATGATGATATGATGATTATGATGACGATGGCGATGACGATGATGACGGTGATGATGGTGATGACAACAACTTCGAATAAGCATATGATGTTACCTATAAAATACACATTATCATCACAAAGGTTGCTCTCATTGTCTTCCTCTTCTTCATGATCAGTTTCTGAATCTAAAGATCTCGTTTCCAGTTTATATTCAGAATCAGAATCATCTGATTCATACAAATTGTCATCTATGGGTAAGGCATCATTATTGCAAAGTGGACAATGCACTTTTTCAAATCCTTGGGATTTGTAGATCATACCTTTTACTCGTGTCCATCACGAAGCACTAACAATTTTTTGAGATGGCAAAGTGATATTACACAGCTAACCAGGAAAAACACATTTAAGCAATATGTAACAAGAGTAGGGGCTGGCTCGCATCTAAAGTACACAGCTGTTGATTATTCATTCTTGCAACCACAGAAATAAACAGATAAGGTTGTTGCTTCAATTAATAGTCGAGTAATGCATAATGTTAGATGTCCCAATCAGTCAATTATGTAGGTGCATTCATACAAAAACCATAATGTTTAAATAAACCTAAGAGTCTCCCTGGTCCCTAGTGACATAGAGAGAAATAATTGTTACTTAGGACTTGGTTTCTTTTTTTTTTTGGGGGGGGGCCAAGGATTGTATCTAAAATTGAAAATAACTGTGTATTAAAAACCTATATGAAATTTCAGTAGGTATGATAGGATTGAGTTATTTCTTTATTCATGCTGAAAGTTGTAGACTACAAGCATACTTTTTGAAGGAAACTTAGGTTTGGATGATAAGAGATTCTAAGCTACTTTGTTCATTCCATTCAGCTTTTCAAAAAACCCTTGTGTTTGCTGAGATATTAAGGTAATGTATCTGTGAAAATTAAAAAATCCACAGTTTTCTTCTGATTGCTTTGAATTTTTTTCCATACACTTAGAACATAGAGTAAATAGTATATACAAAATCTCAATGTCACATGTCAAACCATTTTTAAATTAGTAATATATTTATTAATAATAAATCACTTTTTGATATGCTCATATGTAATGACCCTTGGACCCTACAGTTTACTGCATCCCTCCTACATTTTTAATTTGAGTTCAGTATACAATTATAAAGAAATTGTCATACCAAAATTGCTTAGATTTAATGAGTTTAAGAGAGAAAAAATGTTTTGTACACTATTTATGAATATTTTCAATTTTTTCAGTGTAAGTTATGAAAAATATTTAATTTTAGCTCAATTATTTAATATTTTTTAACTAGCGCACAACAAATTTTAATACATTAATCTCTAAAGGTCTCCTAAACTTTTCAAGCTAATATGTTATAAACTAGGGTCCAAGGAGCATTTTGAATATTGAAAAATGCTGAAAAAAAAGAACTGAGAAAAATGAATTTTAATGTTTAACAGTATGTCTTTGTTCTTTACCTAAATCCAATCAACTTAAAATTCCCCAGCACCACATGTGGGACCCTCTGTTGCTTTCTTCTTGGCCTCAGTAGCATTTTTTGAGAATTTTAAGTTTGCTTGGTTCTTTCTTAATATGAAAACTTTCTTTTCACCTTTGCATTGTTCACAAAATCTAGAAATTTGTTGTTCTTGGCTAATCTCTACACAATGCACTTTCGCAAATTTATACACAAAATTCATAAAATATCTGCTTCTTACAGCTTTACTATGGATTAACGAATAGCTTAATTACAGAATTACAGAACACTGACTGCATTCTCTGTTTGGAAGCAAAACATGCCAGATTCGCAGCATTTCAGCTCGAATATTGAATTCTTCAGCACAGCCAAGTTACATCTTTTCTGAAGCAAAATTCCCTGCAAGAGACCAAAATCAGAGCCGGTGAAAACAAAAAATGCATTTCAAGGCTGTAACAACGAGGTTTAGTGAGGAATGCTCACCTGCACTAGGACATTTGAATACCCTCCTGGAGCTTTAAAAATGGCTGATATTAAGAAAACTAAAGTGTGCCGTTAAAGTACAAAGTATAAGCATAATAAAAACTGCAAAAAGTAAAATCAAAATTTTTGGCAATTTTCACCAAATTTCACTGATACATTGCCTTAAATTAAAAACATGCATGAGTTGCAACAGTCACTTGATTTATTCTACCTATTATGTGAAAGTGATTTCTATGGATTTTCTACCCATTTTAAGCTGACACAATAGATGCTTATATAGAAATGATGTAATTTGTGTAATATCACAAAATGTTATATTCATTAATCAGAAATGCAAGCAAGCTTTCTGAATTAAGGAGGCCAAGGCAGTATCCTATGGCTTGGAATACAAGTATATCACTCTATGAGCTCATGAAAGGCAATAGATGAAAAAGTATTAAACATAATATTAGCAGATTTCTGAAAGAAATCAATAAAGAAAATACAGCAAAGAAAGGAAGAAAGATGTGAAAATTGTTGACAAGCTGCTTAATTTAATAAGAATTAAATTATTCCTGTAGTAAGTATTTGTTTATCTTCTATAATTATATGAAGTACCTATGTTGAGAATGAAGATGAATTCCCAAGCAACTATAGGATGAGTGAGATGTAAATACTAGTTACTTTAGATTCATTGATAACAAAGAAGACTTCATAGTCAACTACAGAATGACTTGTATGTTCACAAACTTTACTTTGAAGTCATGAAGTTTATGAACATTTGAATCATGTAGCAGGCAGTAATACTTACCTGCTTTCAGCTACTCTACTTTGGTTAATTACATCATAGGCACTTTAATGGAAAATTCAAGATAAAATTTGTTATGCCATTTTAATAAAAAAGTATTTTGTAGCTATTTTTAGAAAGTGATATATTAGAATTTTTTTTCAAATAGCAGCTTATGTGGTGTATGAGAAATTCCTTAGAATTTATGTATGCTTGAAAATTGTCTGTCATTTCAAATGCATGATTTCCTTAATTTTTTAGCTATTCTCTTCCAAACAGAGAATAACATGAAAAAAAGTATTTGTGGCGTATGTGTGCATGCCTGTGTGTGTGTGTGTGTGTGCGTGCGTGCGTGCATGTGTGTGTTGGTACACACATAAACATATACTTGAATTATGCCTTTTAGCAACACAAGCTGGGTTTGTATTTGCAGGTGGATCAAGTTTGAAGAGGACGTTGAAGAAGGAGGAAATCGGTGGTCCAAACCACATGTAGCTACACTTACGTTACACTCACTGTTTGAGCTTCGTAGCATGTTACTCAATGGAACAGTTATGCTTGATATGGAAGCTTCTTCTCTTGAACAAGTTGCAGATCTTGTTCTTGACAACATGGTAAATGCAGGTCATTTACCTTTCGAAACAAGAGAAAAGGTATGTTGATAATGATTTATTGTTAGAGTTTTGCTTTGTTATACTTTCAGTATTACATAGTAGCTTAATAAAATTAATGTATTTAATTCATTTGACACATAATTGTTTTATTTTATAAACATTCAGATTTTAAAGAGTGCTTTATAACTAGTAACATTAGAAACAATGAAATAATAATAATTATTATTATACGAACTGGCTTGAGAATTTAATGCCATTCTGGCAGTTTGTCACAATAGCTCAGTGGTTAGAGCATCTGCCCGGCAAGCGGAAGGTCTGTGGTTCAAATCCCAGTTGTGGCATTGAATTTTTAAGTTCCAGTTCTGCCTCTTAAACAATGAAATATTTTATGTAATATTGAAATATTAAAAAACAAACAAGTATTTATGAGGAAGTGCTCTTGTTAAGGTAGGTATCTATCAAAAGTATGAACACCTTGAGAATAGGTACATCAATGGTATAAATATGCATCTAAGGTTTTCTATAATTTGTCAGTCACCTATACATAAGTTGGGAAACTTAGTGATAAAACAAGCTTAAATAACAGTGTTATTGCTATATATTTTAAGTTTTGCTACATGTTACATTTTGTTGCAAATAATTCCCATCTTTAGGTGTGTCAATGGTATTTCAGTTCCAAAATTTATGTTTAAGATAGGTTTATTATGGTCTGTTTAGAAACATTTTGAACTAGGATTAAAAAATACAGCAAGAGAAACAGAAGGAGGATAAAAAAATTGATAAAGAAAATCATCCAATACTCAGATTTTATTTTTGGAGTGGTGATAATCAATATGTATGTGATACACAGAATATTCAGACTTCAAACTGTAGGGGAAGGCACAGTGAGACAAAAAGAATATACTATTGCACATCTCTTGATCTACTTATTTAATGGAGTACAAACAATACATACACTAATATTTGGGACCTTATGGATACATAATGATATAAAGATTTATTTTCCTAGATACAAAACAAGATAGTAAACAATTATTAATAACAATCTAACAATTTTTTCACTCTGTACCACTTCTGATACACAGTGAGACAAGCCATTTCCCTTAATAATCCCAAGGTGCAACAGCTCTTTCCAGGCTAAGCCCTACTGCCTGACCGCTGCGTCCCCCGCCTCTAGCCATCACAGGTATTATGAGTGGGGTGCAGTACTGGAATACAATATATTAATATACTGGGTGGAAGGGAACGTATTACATTCCTTCTAATATGTGCTTTGTGCAAGCATTACAAACAAAAAAAGTCTAATGGCATTTTGTTCTTTGATCAGCCGATTTTGAAAAAATAAATGGTTTTTGTTCCAATTAGGTGCCTAATTCCACAAGAATGTACAAAGATAATAGTTTGTTACTTATAAGATGTGTATAGTAACTTATTTCTGACACAGTTTCAGTAGTAATTATGATACATCACACAGGGTTTTGAAATAATTAATCACTTAAAAGAATTAAAGGAATATGCCACACAGCTTTTTCAGGCATGAAGTAACTTGGCAACATTGCATTGAGGTTGGTCAGGGAATTGAACCTGCTTCTGGATGTAAATAGTTTAGTCACTTGCAGGGTGGTGTAATGTTTTGGGAGATAGCAGTTCTGATTGGCCTATACTAGGGTTGCCAGGTCTTATGTTTTTCCCATAAGTTGTACGTTTTTTGCGTTAATCTTACATTTTGTTTTTTCCTTCCCATAAGATGGTTTCTTCCATTTTTCTACTTTTTGAGGAGGGAAATCAATTTTTGACCACAAAATGCAATTAGCAATGTACTGATAGATTGCACTGTTGTGTAACCATATGCTTATTTCGAGAACATTGGTAATAGCAATAAAATACAATTGGCTATTTTCTACCAGGAGAATGCATATGTGGCATCTTGGTTCATTGTTATGTTCTCGTCCTTGTATTAGTTTGATATAGTTGGAAGATGGACATGTTTATTTATAGCGCAGACCGTAGAGCCAAACAAACCCTTAACTGAAGAACAAAACTGTATTTCTAATACATGCAAGGTTAAGGTAATAAGTATTTGCTTAGAACAGAAGTGTTGTAGTGGGTACTAAAGTTATTAAATGTTTATTAATAAATTATTTTATCAAACTGGGTTAATTTTATGTTTCAATTTTCACTTCAGTTATTTAATTTGTGAGCTGAATGCATTTCCACTTAGATGAGAAACAGATGCACTAAAGAACTGGTTCAATTTGAATTGTAAACTTTCCATATTCATGCAAACAAGTTTTTAAAATTGCAAAATGTGATACAAAATTGTTTAAAACAAGAAAAATCTGAAAATAAATACTCACAATAAAAGTCCTCATGACCAAAATGAATCTCAAAAATTCTATTTTGGCATTTAATTGTGTCAGTAACAAAATCCTCCTTTTTCCTAAAAAAATGGGAAAATCTTCCAGTTTTTCATAAACAAAACCTGGCAAACCTAGCCTACACTCGCACAGTAAACATGAAGGACCCTGCATGGTATTTGTTTACGTTTATGAGGTACCATGCTGCAGTGTTTGTTTATGTACCAACCTACTGAAAGTAACACCCACATAATCTGCAGTGTTGCCAGCTTGTTTTCAACAAAACTAAAATATCTCTGTAGGAAATGATCAAAGACCAAAAAGCAAGATACAAAATGTGTTCCAAATACTGAGATGTATCACTGGCTTAAATTAATGTAATGACTTCCTTTCCGCCCTCTATACTACGCATAGTAAATGTAGTTGAGTACTATACATAGTATAGAAAAAAAAAAAAAAAGGAAATATTATATGGCACAGTGAAATGGTTTTCTCTATGTTACAAATTTATAGGCATACCTTATATACATATTATAGCATTCATTGAAAAGTGATTCTTATATCCATGTTATGTTATTCACAATACTTTTTGTCTAGAAATTATTTTAAATTAAACAATGCGTACTTACAGTTATATACTAGCTCAAATACATGGCATTGCCCATGGTTTAACAATTTATCCCTACAACTTTTAAACTTAGGCTGCATTTGCCCAATAGCCTTGCATTTTCAATATTTTCAAACACTGCTATCAGCATTTTGTTACACCAATGTGCTATTTGATTAATGCATCTTTTTCAGCAGGCATGTTTCCAGACTGCATGAAAACAGCAAAAATAATATCCCTTTTTAAAACAGGTGACAAGAGTAGAACTGAGAACTTTAGGCCAATAGCAGTCTTATCTTCCATCTCAAAAATATTAGAAAAAGCCATGTATAATAGATGTCAAAAATTTATTCAAAAGCATAACATGTTATCTTTAGCGCAAAATGGCTTTACAAAGGGCAAATCTACTGAAACAGCTATATTTAATTTTTTAGAGAGTGTGTATAGTTCATTAGATAAGAAAGAACATAATATAGGAATATTTTTAGACCTTACTAAAGCGTTTGATCTAGTTAATCACGAAATAATGTTGGAAAAACTAGAATGCTTTGGTATAAGAGGCGTAGCACATAGTTGGTTTAGTTCATATCTAAATCAATGTGAACAATTAGTTGAAATAGTGCAAATAAACCGCCATAATCTTACATCTGAAGTACATAGATCGGAAAAAAAACATGTAACTTGTGGGGTCCCTCAAGGTTCAGTCCTGGGACCTTTCTTATTTTTGCTATACATAAATGACTTAGCAAATCATCTACATCCAAATAAGGTTGTACTGTTTGCAGATGACACATCCATAGATGTAATGGGAAATGACAATGATGTTAAGTCTGGTATACTGAGCTTAGACCAAAGAATGCAGGAATGGTTTGTACAAAACAGGTTAATAATAAATAAGAATAAATCTGTAGCCATTTCCTTCAGCCGTATTCAGAATACTAATGTATATAAGCCACAAATAAAATTAGATAATGAATTGGTGCATTATAAACCTACTACTAAATTCTTGGGTGTATGGATTGACGAGCACCTGAAATGGAACACACATGTTGAAAAACTGGCATCTAAGCTAAGCCCGCTTTGTTTTATGTTCAGAATTATAAAAAATATTGCAAATTTGAATACTTTGAGGAATCTATACTTTGCTATTTTCAATAGCTTACTAAAATTTGGAGTGATTTTTTGGGGTAACTGTGATAAAGAAAATATAATTTTTAAAATTCAAAAACGAGTAATCAGAATCATAATGGGAAAGAAACAAAGGGATTCTTGTATCAATTTATTCAAATCACTCCATATATTGCCACTTCCTTGTCTATATATACTAGAAGTCGTGATGTTTGTTAGAAAACACTTGGTTTATTTTCATACAAACTCTGAAAAACATAATTATCTCACTAGAAATAGGCATAAACTGAGCACGATTACACATAATACTTCACTATTCAGCAAAAGTGTAAGACACTCTGGAATTACCTTATATAACAAGTTACACGATAATATTAAACTTACCACCTCAGAAACTGTATTTAAGCGCAAGGTGAAACATCTGCTATTGCAACATTGTTTTTACTCAGTTGAAGAGTTTGTAAATACTTTTCCATGAACCCCTTCTGGGTGTGTAATTTATTATACTTGTTAAAATGCTTAAGAAATGATGTTAATATTTTGTATATTTTGATATATCCAATATCATGTATTTGATCTAAGGATGAATAAATGATTGAGACATTTAGAAACTATTACTTAATACACTAAAACAAAGGGTTAATTATAACTCTTAGGATACACTGTAAATAACAGAAAATCAATAAAATAAATAAATAAAATCACTGAGGAAACATCATGCAAAAATAATTAAACAACCACTAATATCACAGTAGGAAAGTGCACTTGAAGCATGAGTTGCCTTTTGAGTTAAAAGCAAGATGACACTTATATACTTTTGCACAACTTTAAGTAAGCTTTAACTTATTTTTGTACTCATTAAGTGCAGGAATAGATAAAGCATAACCAACCATTAATTCAATAGTTATTGTGTAACCAGAATGTATAGTAGTGTCATGTGTTAGTTTACTTAGCTTCCTAATGACATCCCAGGGACCTTAAAAATTTGCATAAATAAAATTAATGCCATTAGTTACCTGGCCTTGCCCATGGTTTGACGGTTTATCCCTACAATATTTAGCCTTAGGTTGTACTTGCCCAATAGCCTTGAATTTCTTTGGGGGCATTTAAACATATTAGATACTTAAAGAATTAATTAAAACTCTCAGAACACTATAAAGATAAAAAAAACATGAAATAAAATACTGAAAAAATACTGTGCAAAAGACTGGTAACAACCACAAATATCATAGTAATGCTGAACCTGTTAATGTAACTAAGTAACTTCCACATTACATTCTGGCTATCTTGCCACTGGTTGAGGAGAAAATACCACTGGGAAGAAATATCAGTTTAACTAACATCAATATAACCTTGTTTTTCTCAGCAGCCAATATACACAAAACTACTAAGAAATCACAAGAAAGTCATAACAAAGGACAGATAAAATTTGATTGTGTTATTGCTCCATAATCAATGTCAGAAAGGAGATCAACAAATATATGAACTCGCTGTTCATTTGTTAATCAAGTCCATGAAAATGTAATTATTTTTATTTTAACAATGTTCAAGCTACTGTGATTATGATACCGAAATTTAGATTTCCAATCGAATGGGCTTGATAAAGACACGTTTTAATTTAAGTGCCGGATGTGAGATTTGTGATAAGTGTTAAGTAATAACATAAATAGATAATAGAGCAGGAAGTGTTGTAAGGTGAGCAAGATATGAGCAAATAATAGTCGTTAAATTTGTAGGATAAACGCATTATTGGTTTGAAATTAACGAGTCATGACGTCATACTACATAGTTTAAATACACGTTCGAAAGTCAGGTCTACCAACCTTAAAAGTCGCGCGATATATTTAATAAAATATAAAGTAAACATCGTTTAATCCTAAAAAGGTAATTATATATTCGAAATTCATAAAAGAACATGTTATAATAGAAAGGGACATTTCTAAATTGCGGGAAAAGGAAATAGCATTTTGGATACGAGGCTTTCTTGGATGACGTCATGACATTCAAATTTGGAGAGAACGGTTTTCCTAGCTTGGGGACGCCAGAAAGCGTCACTACTCAGCCCAGACCAGTACTGCGGGTTGTGCTGTGCGGACGTGAGTGCGATTCCTCTACATATACAATCGGCATAGCTCCCGAAAGGATCTAAGATGCAATAAACAATATATAAAGGTTTTCTTGGGTAGTCTATTCGATAACACCTGCGCGTACCCGAGAGAAATAAAGAGATCTCAAGCTGAGCTAGCGGGAAAGAACCAAATCAACGGGCGACACAACACAACGAGAAGCGAGCAACGACAACTAGCTTCAAATGGTGACCCAACGTGTGGCGTCGAGAGAAGAGACCAACCCCAAGACGACCAAGCCAGCATCGAGCCAGCAGACAAGAAGGTGCCCAGCGTGTCAACATCTGTGAAACGTGTAGTGAACAAGTTTAAGTGCAGTTAAAAAAAAAAAAAGTGAAATATTGGTGAGTAGAAAAACACGTGTAAATAGTTTAGAAATGGAAGACAGTGATAGCGATTTTCTAGGTTTTGAGAGTCCGGAAATTGAGATAAGTGTAGTTAGGATGGAAGAATATAATCAGAATGTAATTGGTAGCAGAATATGCCAAGAAGTAGAAGATCAGAATGTTAGAGAAACACCTAGAGGTAGTTCAGAAATGTTTAGTAGTAATTCAGAAAGGCCAGCAATTATGTCAGAAATAGAGAATATGTTTCAAAAGATAATGAAAAAGATGAGTACAGAGTTAAGTCAAAAGATAGATGAAACTAGTAAAGAATTAAGAACAGTGAAAAAGATGAGTACAGAGTTAAGTCAAAAGATAGATGAAACTAGTAAAGAATTAAAAACAGAGTTAGGACAGAAATTAGAGAAGGGACAACAGGAATTGGGAATGCAATTGGAAAATCAGAAGAGAGCTTTAGAAACCTTTAGGTAAGAAGTTAGGGAGGAAATTAATAAAGTCAGTAGTGAAGTAAAAGAAAATAGAGAACAGGTTAAGGGAGAATTAGAGACAATAAGGCAAGAAGTAAAGAATTCTGAAAAGAAATTAGGTCAACAAGTGAGTGAAAAATTATATAAAGAAAGGGAAAAAGTAACATATAGATTAGACAAACAAAGGGAAGAAATTAGAGAAGAGTTACAGGGGTGTAAAGTTAGAATAGAAAGATCTGATGTAGAAAGTGAAAGGCAGGCTAGAAATTTGGAGGATGTTACAGACCAAATAAAAGGAGTAGTAACAGAAATTACTCAGGTAAAAGAGGCCTTAGAAAATTTGAAATTAAATGAAAATGCATGTAATCACAACAATCTTAGTAATGAAGTTGCAAGAAACGAGGCAATACCAGGTGTATCAGCTGACATTTCGATGCAAAATAGGGGTAACAGTAATTCCCATTCTGATCTCGGAAATAGCTCAGGGATAGGTGACAATTCAAATTTACATTGGCCTAACCATGTCTTAAATGAAATGACACCTCCAGTTTTTGAAAATGAAGATTCAGATGATCCTAAAGCCTTTTTAGAAGGGTTACAAGAGTACTTCACAGTGAAACGTATACCAGAGGAGTACAAGATGGTGATAGTAAGAAAATGCCTAAAGGGTAATGCTGCTAATTGGCTAGGCCTTTCTATGGGTAACAATAATGATTACAGGACCTTTAGGAACATCTTTTTAACCAGATATTGGGGAGCTAGTAGGCAGGCTAATATTAGAGTCGAATTAAGCAATGGAAAGTTTAATCCTAGATCGGAGGAATCGATGGTAAACTATTTTATGAGAATAGCGAGAAAATCGAAGATGTTGGATCCTCCCTTAGATGAAAAAGATCTAATAAATATAGTTACTCCACATTTTCCGGAAACGCTTCAACACTACCTAATCATAGCCCGACCCGATAGCATTGCAGCTATGATCGAATTATTATCAGCCTTAGAAGTCAATAAGCCAAAACACGCATTTGGAAATAAATATGAAGAAAAAGAAACTGTAAATTCTTTCGGGCAAGGGGCACAGTATTATCAGAATAGAAGTGAGATTAGGGAAAGATATAAAGGACCAGTACCAAGGATGGAATCATTCCGGTGGGAAAATCAAGGTAGATATAACCAGGAAGGGCATCACCAAAATAGAAATGGTAATCAAAGGGGAAGAAATATAAGGGTGAATTATATGAATACAAATAGATTTGATCGAGGTAGACGGGGTCGTTATTTTGGACATAGTAGAAATTCAAATGATGGGTATTGGACAAACGGAGATAATGAGTTTAGACCGAGGTCACCAAGACAGGGAGAAAGGTATTCTAATGGACGAAATTCCCCCGAAAATGCTGAAATGGTTGAGGCCATTAACACGGTCAAAAACATGGTAGGAAGTAACCCCGATTTAATGCAGGAGAACAGAAGTAACAATTCGGGAAATAGTACAGGAGCAATACCTAAAAATCAGGGAAACGCCAGACCCGGTCAAACGCGCCTTCAGTGAGAACTGGGTATCCTAGTAATGATTGTGATAAGTACTCGGAAATAAATAGTCCTGGAAGGCAAATGATGATACAAAAGAAAAGAGAATGTAAAAATAGAATCGACGAAAACGAAAAAGTAGGAGATCCACCTAAAATCAAAATTGGAGTAAATGGAAAACAATACAATGCAATTATAGATACGGGATCAAATAGCACAGTATGCTCACAAAATTTTTATGATAGTTTACAAAGTAGTGGTTTTAAAGTAATGTCTTTACCAGTTAATGGGATATATTGCTCGCTAGCTGTGGGAAAACGAAAAGAGAGAGTAAAATTTCAAGCAATGATAAATATTGAAATAAATGGGAGAATACTAGGAATTTTATTTCTGATTGTAGGAAGACTTATGACAGATATTATAATAGGTTGTGATTGTCTTTATGCCTGGGAAGCTGTGGTGAATTTTAAAAACATGATTGTAGAAATGAAAGTTGAAGATGAGACCATTATAGTGCCATTTGTGGAAGATAGTAGTTCAGAAACTATTGTAAGAGAAAAAGAGGAAGAAGAAATCCAAGGGGATACATTCTTTGTAGAATATGTTAAAGTAGGAGCTATGGAATTAACTGAAGTAAATGTCAAAGAGTACAGTGTCGATAATAAAGAAAATGTAGAATGGGATAAAAATGATTTCATAGACACTTTGAGGTTTTCTGACGCAACTAGGTACTATGATAGGGAGAGTAGTAAAGACTTAGAAGAATTGTTGAGGGAAAAGGTAACTCAGGCTGATCAACTAAATGAACAACAGAGGGATAAACTGTTTGAAATATTAATCCGAAATAAAGAAGTATTCTCTGAGAAACCTGGTAAATGTAATATTTATACTCATTCGTTTGAGATGATACCCATCAAACCTTTTACACATAAAGCGAGAGCTATCCCTAGTACAATAAGAGAAGAGGTAGATGCAGTTATAAAGTCAATGTTAGAAGATGAGGTTATTGAGATTTCGAATTCAGAATTTGCGAATCCCCTATGTATTGTAAATAAGGCCAATGGAAAGATTAGGGTGACATTAGACGCGAGAAAACTAAATCATTGTTCCTCATACTTTCCATCAGGGAATCCAACAGAACGTGTCCTCCGAGATATAGGAATTTATTTACGTGTACTTACACATCATAATCACAAGGATTGGGTGAAATATTGTCCATTGATAGAAAAGATTATCAATCACACCATTAATGTAACTACTGGGTTTGCACCAATAAAATTAATGTTAGGAATTGAACCAGAACCAATATTGATCGGGGTACCAAAAATACTGAAAATTAATGACATTCAGTTAAGTGAAGAAGAAAGAGCGAAAATTGCTTTTGAACGAATCAAGAAAAAGGCAGAGAAGCGAAAATTAAAGAAAAAGAGTAGAAAACATAAATGGGAACCTAAGATAGGCGATTGGGTACTAGTTAAAGACCATAAGTTATCAAGTGCCTTGCGAGGTAGGAACAAAAGGATGGAATTGTTATATAAAGGTCCTGCAGAAATTATATCCAAATTTGGTTATCATACCTATGAATTAAAAGATGTTAAAAATGAAAAATGTCTGGGAAGGTGGCATAAACAACTCCTTCGACCATACAAGAAACCGTATGGTACCTTGGAACCTTGACTTCATGTAAAAAGAATTCGAAGTGTCATTTGTATATTGGCGCCCAATCAGCTTTGAGATAAAATTTAAATGTTAGCTTACTTGAAAATCATATATTGGTCAGGTACTTACATATTCATGAAAAATGCAGAATGTGAATTGCTATATACTACAAAGAGCTTAAGAATACATTGTATAGAGCTCACAATAACCGCTTCAGAAAGATTGTTAAAATGTTCATCTCCGCATAGAGAGAAAACAGAACATTTAATTTGTAGAACATTTGTTAAAATATTTAGATGTATAGATAGTTATCACAGCAAGACAAAGAAAGAACTTGTCTGAAGAGTGTAATGGATTTATATAAATATATGTACATTTTAGTGCTTAAAGGATCTAGTACAGATATGTGTTACAATAACAAAAGTGAAAATTCACAGTGCAAGTGATAGTGAGAGCGAAGTGAGCAAACATGAACTAAAAGAAGGAAGTATAAAGAAAGACTCTTGAAATTTAACCTTTATATAAAAGCTTCACAGAAGAAACCATAACATATTGTAATTAGTATTTAAGGATTAATGTTTAGTCAAGTGTACAATTGTTTGTGATGTTAAAAGGATTAATGAGAAAATGTGTTAATAACCAATTTCAAAAACAGTGTAATTGAAAATTGTATATAATGGGAGTGTTGCCGATTATTCAAAATACAGGAGTAATTTTTAATTTTTCTTTCGGGCAAGACATTTACATTATTTTATTATGAAATAATAAAATAACATAAATGGGGGCATTTGATACCGAAATTTAGATTTCCAATCGAATGGGCTTGATAAAGACACGTTTTAATTTAAGTGCCGGATGTGAGATTTGCGATAAGTGTTAAGTAATAACATAAATAGATAATAGAGCAGGAAGTGTTGTAAGGTGAGCAAGATATGAGTAAATAATAGTCGTTAAATTTGTAGGATAAACGCATTATTGGTTTGAAATTAACGAGTCATGACGTCATACTACATAGTTTAAATACACGTTCGAAAGTCTGGTCTACCAACCTTAAAAGTCGCGCGATATATTTAATAAAATATAAAGTAAACATCGTTTAATCCTAAAAAGGTAATTATATATTCGAAATTCATAAAAGAACATGTTATAATAGAAAGGGACATTTCTAAATTGCGGGAAAAGGAAATAGCATTTTGGATACGAGGCTTTCTTGGATGACGTCATGATATTCAAATTTGGAGAGAACGGTTTTCCTAGCTTGGGGATGCCAGAAAGCGTCACTACTCAGCCCAGACCAGTACTGCGGGTTGTGCTGTGCGGACGTGAGTGCGATTCCTCTACATATACAATCGGCATAGCTCCCGAAAGGATCTAAGATGCAATAAACAATATATAAAGGTTTTCTTGGGTAGTCTATTCGATAACACCTGTGCGTACCCGAGAGAAATAAAGAGATCTCAAGCTGAGCTAGCGGGAAAGAACCAAATCAACGGGCGACACAACACAACGAGAAGCGAGCAACGACTATTAGCTTCAATTATCATTGTCAAAGATATAGCTATCTTGCTAGCTCTTGTAGACATTACTAAAATTAAATAATTCATTGTGTGAAATGAAGGGAAACTTTGAATTCTAAGCCAGATAGTATTTTTTGCCTTGGGTCAAGTTTGGTCGAAACAGTGCAGTGGTGTAGAAGCATATAAGGATGTACATATACACTGACTTATGTATATTAAGATAAGTTTTGGAAATTTTATTGAAATGCTTATTGAAAGCGCAAACAAACTCATAAGTTACAGTAACAACCTCTGATGCAGGAAAAAAAAAGGAATGAAGAAACAAAAAGAATTGGAAACTCTCAAGCATTGTTCATGAGATGCTATTTCATTTGAAACATACATCATGAAATATTTAAAAAGTGGTTAATACATACATACATACATTTATTTGCATTCCATAGATCCTCAATTTGCCTTGGCAACAGGATGTGGAACATGTCAATATGTTATACAATATTTACAATAGACAGGATTAATATTATAAACATAAAATGATCTAATGGTTACATTAGATGTTGTTAAATTCATTTATGGTATAGCATGAATGCTTAAGAAGATATTCCTTTAGCTTAATTTTGAATACCTTATCATTACAGGTCCTCAACTCATTAGGTAGCATATTAAATATTTTTATACATTGGTAATGCACTCCTTTTTGGACACATGTGAGGTTAGTTGATGGTATATGAAGTTCAGATCTAGATCTTGTATTGATATTGTGGATGTCAGAATTAGTAGTGAAGTAGTTTTTATTTTTTATGTAGAAGTTCATCAGTGAATATATGTATTCTCCGGTAAGGGTTAATATTTCTAGGTTTTTGAAAATGCTTCTACACGAGTGAGTGAGTGAGTGGTTAGGGTTTAAGGGCCCGTCGACAGCTAGGTCATTAGAGCCCCTTAACTTAATGCCAACGGCACGTGGTGTTCCCAAGCGGTCACCCATCCAAGTACTAACCACGCCCAATGCTGCTTAACTTCACGATGTTCTTGGATGAGAGTGTGATATAATTCTGATGGCCTTTTTTTGTAAGATGAAAATTCTCTTTGAATTTGTTGAACCTCCCCAAAAGAGTATACCATATTTCATTACAGAGTGGAAGTACGCAAAGTAAGCTAATTTTAATGTATGAGCATCACTGAAGGAGGACAGAAGTCGTAATGCATAGCATGCGGAGCTCAGTTTAGGGGCAATTTCATCTATGTGGGTTTTCCAATTTAGGTGCTTGTCAATTTGTATACCTAAAAATTTAGAAGCATTTGAATCTTGAACAGAGTTACCATGTATGTCTATTGCAAAGTTATGCTGTGCGGCATTAATGGTAGTAAATTTTACAATATTTGTTTTATTAACATTTAGTTGCAAACCATTTGCATTGAACCAAGATTGCATTAATGTTGTTATGTGATGCGAGGTTTCTTTAAGTCCATCTAAACTTTTATGCGAAATTAATGTTGTATCATCAGCAAATAGAAATACTTGTGCCAACTTGTTTAAGCTTGGTGCAAGATCATTTATAAAAACTAAGAAAAGTAATGGTCCTAAAATAGAACCTTGGGGAACTCCTTGTTTTATAACTTTACTCCTTGAATAATCAGGTATATTTGAATTAGGTTTCAATATTTTCACTTTTTGTACCCTGTTTGTTAAGTATGAGTGAAACCATGTTAATGGAGTTCTCTGAATGCCATAATATTTTAATTTGTCTAGCAGGATTTGGTGGTCTACACAATCAAAAGCCTTAGATAAATCGCAGAATACCCCGTTTACATGTTTTCTTTGATTTAATAATTCTAATAACCCATTAGTGAATTTGTAGATAGCATTATCAACTGATATTTCCTTTCTAAATCCGAATTGTTCAGGGATTAGAATATTATTTGATTCTAGGTACTGCTGTAGCCGGTAGAGGTCTGCACGGGCTCGGGCCAAGCCCTCGGGCCTAATTTGAAAAATGCTTGTCGGGCTCGAGCCGGGCCCGGGCTTGAAAATTAAGAGATACAAAATAATGTATTATATATTTTTCCGAGAATAGCACAATTATCACAGCATTCCTTTACTAGGAATTCTGTATGATTATTCTGCTGAAAGGTTTCAAACAATAGTAATAATAACAACAACAATAATGTCATCATAATAAATTTAAATAATCGGGCCGGGCCGGGCTCGGGCCATGACACTATAACCTCTTCTCAGGCTCGGGCCGGGCTCGGGTTTGGCTGAGTTCGGGCCGGGCCGGGCCGAACCTAAGAATGTCGGCCCGTGCAGGCCTCTAGTAGCTGGTTATACACAATTCGTTCAAAAATTTTTGAGAATGTGGGTAGTAGAGATATTGGTCGATAATTATCTATTTTGGTCTTTTCTCCTTTTTTATATACAGGTTTTACAATTGAGAATTTTAGCCGATCAGGAAATATTCCATATTGTAGTGATAGATTACATAAATGAGTTAGGGGGATAGTAATCGCTTTAGCAGTGCTTTTAATTATTCTGCTTGATATTTCATCATAACCTGCACTGTCTTTCAGTTTCATTGATTTTATAGTAGCCAGTATCTCACCAGGTATGGTGGGAATGGGGTTGAAACCAGTGAATGTTCTTCCAGCAAAAGCATCGTTTAACATTTTATGTGCATTTCCCTTGTTCGCATTGTTTAAATTCAAATTTGTGGTTATGTTTATGAAGTAGTTATTAAAGCTGTCTGCAATTGCAGTTGTGTCGTTGATTTTGTTATTGTTTACTACAAGGGCTGTGGGGTTGTCATTACTTTTTGCCCTATTTGTTTCATGTTTGATTATGTTCCATATGGTTTTAATTTTATTTTGTGATCCCTTTATCTTTGAATTATAGTAGTGTGCCTTGGCAGTTTTAACAACTCTGCTAAGAATTTTGCAATAGTTTTTATAGTATAATTTTAGCTCATTATTACTACTATTTCTGCACAGTAAGTATAGATTTCTTTTCTTTTTGCTAGAGATTTTAATGCCCTGTGTCATCCATGGCTGTTTTTGTATGGATGAGCTAACATATTTTATAGGAAAGCATGCATTAAAATGGTTTATATATATGCCTAGGAACAAATTGAATGCAGCATTAATATCACTTTTGCTGTATATGGTGGTCCACTCCTCTAGTTCTAATAATGAATTAAATTTACTTATGTTTTCCTCATTCACTTCCCTTACTCTTTTCCGACATTTTGATTCTGGGTCATAAATATTGTTTATATATAAAACTTGGGCATCGTGGTCTGATAGTGCATTTATAAATGGAAAAGTTGTTGAAGAGTTTAACCTATCATAATAATAATAATAATGTTTAATAATGTTTATTAGCCTATGAAGATATTATCTATGGCTGTACTAGATTCATTATGAACTCTAGTTGGGAAATTCACTGTATGGTATAAATTGTATGTCATTAATAGCGACATTAAATCTGTTTTATTTGCAGATTCTGTTAGAAAATCTATATTTACATCTCCACATATGATGAGTTCAAGATTTGGTTTATATAGATAATTTAAAGTACACTCTAGTTTCTTAATGAACTCTTTGACATTGCTAGATGGTGCTCTATATATACAAACTATGTAGATGTCTCCTAATTGCCCTTCAAGTTTTATGCAGCAAGCCTCAAAGATTTGCTCTACACAGAGATTACTAATATCCAACATGCTGTGAGAAAAGTTATTTGACACATATTTTACATTTTCCTGAAGTAAGTTTTTGTCTATCTCTTAGATCTCCTACGATTTGTACAGAATGAAGAAGAAATCACATAAAATTCAAATATTCATTTTAGTAGTTGTCCAACTACCTTAAACATGTTATTATAATCAAAATTTTCTGAAATTTTTTTTGAGAAAGTGAAAATTAATGAGACATTTTCCATGAAAAGGGTAGCTTGGGATGGGGGAGAATTCTCAAAAATCTTTGCCTAGCATGTTTAAAAACTGTCTGACTCAAATATGAAATATAGTATTTTTTTCCTACTGTTCAGTTTTGATTTATGCTGTTCACAGGCAGATGGGCAGCGCACGCACACTCAGGTACATGCATACATGCAAATAAGCACACACACACATGCACACACACGCACACACACGCACACACACGCGCACACACGCGCACACACACGCACACACACGCACACGCACACGCACACACACACGCACACACACGCGCACACATGCGCACACACGCGCACACACACGCACACACACGCACACACACGCACACACACGCACACACACGAGCACACACGCGCACACACGCGCACACACGCGCACACACATGCGCACACACGCGCACACACACGCGCACACACACGCCCACACACACGCGCACCCACGCGCGCACACACGCGCACGCACGCGCACACACAGGCACACACGCGCACACACGCGCGCACACACGCACACAGACACACACAGACACACACACACAGACACACACACACACAAATATGAATCTTTTTTTAAAATGCTTTTTTGGGGTTCATTGTACCACAAAACCTGTATATTTGGGGAAGTTTCCATTTCACATATTTGGATAGAAAATTATACTTCCTTTGTGTACTATAGTTAGGTGGTAAAGAAAGCAAATAAGAGAGAAAAAATGAATGAAAAGGGTAAGAAATTTCCAAAATGAATGAAAAGTGTAAGAACTCCCCAAAATGAATTAAATATGTAGGAAATTTAAAAAATAAATGAATCGTTCAAAGACATTCAATTCTGCTTCAATTTGTATGTGTCAATATCAGGAGGTCTTTAAAAATTTCACACGGGGATAGCCTGGTGTGAGGCAATGAAATCTTTAAATAGATGATTTCTTGTTTAAACTTAACTAACTTTAAATATATAGTTAGATTGGGAAGATTTTGAATAGAAGATGTGTAAAACTGAAATATAGAATCAAACAAGCGAGCAAGAATTAAGCATAGAGAAAAAGTAAAGAGAAAGGTACATTAATAACTAAAGAGATAATTTAATGATAAAATATCTCATACATGACACCTGTTTTTAGACACTTAAGGTATGTTCTTTGAATATGTGTTAGGTCAGGGAGGCATTATTACGCAGGCACCGACATCAACATGAGCGTCGTAAGGAAAGCACAGCTTCAAACATGTCACGGTTACCTATAATAAGATCCTTAGCAGAGATAGGAAGAAATCATTCCTCGTCCAAAAGTAAGTACTTAATACACAAGCATATCTTATTAGTTTGATCTGTCACACATACTACTTCTGCTGCTTTCTATATCTATGTAATGGTATAACATTTAAGATGAGTTCTATATGTACATATATGTTCATTTTGTGCCAGCAATGTCACAGTGCCTATTTCTTTTTGTTTGGTTTGATGATGGTGATGACGATGTGAATGAATTGTGTAAAAAATTAGGTAATCAACTACTCAGCAACATAATTGATTTTAAATCTCTGAGATTGCAATTTAATCTTTGAATTTTATAAATTATGGTTTTCCATGTGATAACAGTTACTTTTTACATTGTAGCAAGTCATAAGT
Source organism: Tenodera sinensis (assembly GCA_030765045.1). Lineage (NCBI taxonomy): Eukaryota > Metazoa > Arthropoda > Insecta > Mantodea > Mantidae > Tenodera > Tenodera sinensis. Next base: position 183,021,562 of record CM060964.1, read on the forward strand.
AGCATTAATTCATCTGGATATTTTTCAGATTCTATTGAATACTCTTGCACGTATTCTACACTGCAGCTAAATTTAGCTAACTACACAGATGATAATTGGATGAGTTAATAATGGATACAGATTATCAACTATGTTAAGTAGATTTTCCGGGTTTGTGGGCCGTGGTCGATTTGGATTACCTTCCTCCGACGTTTCGCTGGAAACTGCGTCCCGCATCTTCAGGGTCAACCTCTGTTATTATCGGCTGCACATAAATTAAAGTTCACTGCAGAAAGTTTGAAAGTTTGCAGTGAACTTTAATTTATGTGCAGCCGATAATAACAGAGGTTGACCCTGAAGATGCTGGACGCAGTTTCCAGCGAAACGTCGGAGGAAGTTAATCCAACTCGACCACGGCCCACAAACCCGGAAAATCTACTTAACATAGTTGATAATGCCGGCCGTGAAAGCCTCAACACTTATATTATGATACAGATTATGTTCATATAATTAGTTACCAGATGTCTGGAAATTCCTGGACATGCCCTACAATTTAACCTTTTGCCTGGCATCCGGGGGAAATTCTTGAAAAGTATCTAATGTCCTACATTTTCAGAAACAAACAGTGATTGTCAGAAAATGAACTGGTAACTGGGGAAATAGAAATGAATAATTGGTTATTAGATGCAACTGCAACTCACTATGGCAACATGGCTACACTAGCTACATTCAAAAACCATACTCATGCATAGCAATATTGATTGAAGTATTGGAAACACAGCATTTGTACTCTGAAGCAAACATTTGGTAATCAGTGGAGGCAAAGCAACACAATGCTAATTTTGAAAGAGTATTTTCAGTAATAAGAGCACAGTGGATAGATGAAAGGAACAGTTATCTATTGAGGTATCATTTTAGTGAAGTACGACTTTAAAAGCTTCAGTTGTGTCAAATTTCTTGATTATATTTCAAACCAGCTAGATGTTTGCACGAGATTACTTCCACAGAGAAGTATAACTAACAACTGTTCATTTAGCACTGTATGTTTCAGGATTTTAAGAAAATATAAGTGTATATGCCTATGGGTATATATAAATTAGCATTTAAATTATAAATTTTCATTATTTTTGCATTGACCGACAATGTCCTACATTTTGTCATACATTTTTTAACATTATGTCCTACATTTGAGTCCTACATTTTCCTAAAATTATCTGGTAACCCTACATAAAATGCATGCACTCAGCAACTTAATAAAATACATAGGAAGTAAAGGAGAGCAATTATCTATTACAAATCAGACAATCTTTAGGTAATGCCAAAGCCATAACCATGCAGTGGCGTGTGGTCCATGTACGCAAGGTAAGCAGTGCGTACCCTGTACAATGCTACAAAATTATTTATATTATACTATCTAGCAGCACGTTCTGATATTAAGTTAAGCGCTTGGCTACTGCAGTTGACCTGAACTAAGATTTCCGTTTTATTGTACGACACGCTCTCAATACGTGCAATCGTGCATGCAACAATGTACTGTGTCTGTGAGACTCGTTTCCATAGGTTTTCGGGTCAGCTCAGGCGCCATCGTGGCACCGGCTCAACAGAAGCACATGTGTTCAGTGCGGGTCTAGGCAAATGACCTTCCAGTATTGTCGCAGTTTAATAAGTGTATTTCAAGCGAATACATAAAAGAGTGACTTTTTGCAGTGAGTTTAGCTTTATTATTCGATGACAAGTGCGATATCACTGACATCTTATTAACAGTTGATTTATGATAGATTTTCATATAATTTACCATGTGCCGTGCTAGAGCAAGGTAAGCAGTTTCAAACGGTGTGTACACTAGTGCTTGCAGCTTGGAGAGGGGAGGAAACATGGAACCTTTGCTTTCTTTGGAGAGCAGAATTGCAGACATGGATGGTTGCATTGTGTGCAATATTATCTCACAAAGTTTTTCTTCTAGAAATTATGAAGAAAAGATTGAAGTTGTGCAGGAAGGAAGACCAATGCCTGACCTAAACATTACTACTCCAATGAAAAGCTGTGTAAGAAAATTCAACTCACAGCTATATATTACTAATGAATGGCTTACTGGTTGTCTACACAAACAAAAGCTTTATTGTTGGTGTTGTCTCCTGTTTGCTAACGAGAAAAATGTATGGTCTAGTGGTGGGTTCAGTGACATGGGGAACATCCATAAAGCAATTAAAAAACACAGTTTGACTAGCACTCATCTCCAAATCATTATTCTACTGAAAACATTCGGCAAGTTCAGAATTGACCATTTACTGGATACTCAGAAGAAAGTGAGGGAAAATCAGCACAACGAACTAGTAAGAAAAAATAGAGAAGTAATGAAACGCCTAATTGACATTGTTAGTTTTTTGGGGAAACAGGAATTAGCATTTAAGGGTCATGATGAGTCATCAGAATCCAGCACCAAGGGGAATTATGTAGAACTTGTAAACCTGCTTTGTCTGTATGACGACAAGTTAAGAACTTTCATGGAGCAGGGGACAGTGTTTACTGGGCTATCAAATCTGATCCAGAATGAATTAATTGAGTCAATAAGTAATGTTCTAATAATGGAGATAAAGAGGGAAATCAAAGAGACCAATTTTGTTGCCATTAGTTTGGATGAAAGTACAGACGTTGCAAATTTATCCCAACTTTCTGCAGTAATGAGATTCGTTGGACCTGATGGTGACGTTCGAGAAAGGTTTCTCCGCTTTATAAATATTTCAGATGATCGGTCAGCTGATGCATTATACAAAACTGTAAAGGAACTCATGGAAAAGCTAGTTGCTCAGACATATGATGGTGCGGCTGTTATGATGCTCTCGTTTGGTGGAAAGATTATATGAATTCAGAAAAGAACTTTTTTCATTGTTTGAAACTATTGCAAATGCAGATGAGAAATGGGATCAAGGCACTTATACTGCTGCACATGGTTTCGTAAGCACAATGGAGGATTTCACCTTCAAATTTATGTTAGAGATATTTGCTATAATATTCCCCATCACGAACACTCTGTATGATATTCTCCAAGCAAAGTCATTTGATATTGGATATTGCTTATTGAAAGTTATAGAATTCCAGAGGGTCTTAGAAGAGAAGCGCAATTCCGTCGATGAAGTATGGGACAAAGTTGAAGAAGCCATTGGTGATCCACGTCATACCACCAGTGATGGTTTAAACAGGAAAATGCACTACAAACGTTTGTATTGTGAAGTTCTGGACACCCTTCTACTCCATCTCAGAGAAAGGTTTGGTAATATTGAGTCTCTGTGTTTTCTGGAATTGTTAAATTTTAAGAACCTCAACAAATACAAATCGTCTTTTGCAGAATTATCTTTTCAATCACTAAAAGAGTCCTATGGGACAATCTTTGACTTTGTTGCGTTGAGGTCACAACTCTCTGTCACTTATTTGTCACTAGACATGCATCATAAATCTGTGAATGATCTTCTAGCCTTCATAAAAAAAATGAACTGAACAGAGTGTATAGTGAAGTGACAAAACTGTGTGAGTTAGTGTTAACTATTCCAGCAAGTAGTGCTGCAGTTGAACGTAGGTTTTCTAAACTAAAAACCATAAAAAATTATGTACGCAACACTCAGGGACAGGAAAGACTTTCAAACTTATCTTTGATAGCACTAGAGAAGGAACTTCTGGTAAATCTACAACAGGATCCCAAATTCTATGATCTTGTGATTGACAATTTTGCCAAGAAAGGGAGAGAATCCAGCTCTGCTTCAAATAAGACAAGGTAAATCATCAATATTTTGTTACAAAGTAATGTACAGGATAGCAGTGATACTATTGTTTTTAATTGCATGTACTATGTAATCAGCATATTTTTGTTTAACCATTTACAATGAGATTGCTTACCCTGGTCAATACCTTCACCACATGCCACTGTAACCATGGGTGCTAACTTGGGGGCAAGGCACTTTCTACCCCTCTAACATACAAAGGGACCCCCCCCCCCCAAAGAAAGGTCCAAGATTGATCTGTATTAAACAAACAAAACAGAAATTTTTAAATAGACTGAGCAGAGCTGCAGAGGATTACCCTTATTTCAAATGCAGAGTTCAACGTTGAAGAAAAGCAATTATTATGCAACACAGGTTTCAGTTAGGTAACATTAGATCAGAATTGAAGCACACAAATGCTGACCTTTTCTTGTGTTGATACACCTGTAATTTCATGCCCAATTATAGAAATACATTTTGCTGCTTTAAAATCTGTGATCAGTTTTCAAAGTAAGGTGTGATGCAAACAGCAATGAATTTTGTATGTTGGGAGAAATACTGTATAGGAAACATTAGCATCCATTTTTTGGGTTAAAGACTATCCTCATACCTAGGTAAAATCAAAATCAAAATTTTAAAATGACTTTTGTCATTTGTGTGCCCACAGATTGAAATCCCTTCTATTAGCATGAATACTGTCACTGTCACTCTTTGCCTCCATGAAGAAGCCATGAACAAGATCTTCATTCTGTGGCAGACAAGTTTATAAGCAGGAATGAACCCACTCTCACTGCATACAGCACCACTGCTAAGACATGAAATAAAATAATAATTGGGGAATGGAAAATAGGGAAAGAAAAGTTGCAGACCTAAGTTTAGGGTATCTCCTTAGTGTTTGCCAGTTATGAGGACTGAGATAAGCCTGGAAAAAGACACCAGTCAGGGAGTATACAGCCCTGGTCAGATTTGAACAACATAAGCCCATCTGAATGACCTAGGCCACCTGTATCAGTAGGACACAATTTTCCAGCAGGTCTTTCACACATACCTATCACACCTATCATTATTTTCTCTTAACTTTAAATTAATGAACCCTTTATTTAAGTTTCAGGCAATTAAAAGCATCTGTATTATACTATGATTAAATACCTTTTACTTTAATAATTTCACTAAATGTTATTTACATCCAACTTGACTACACAATCCTGTCCCCTCCAAAATGTACAAGTCAGTCCAGTTAAATTCTCTTTTTATCTGTAAAATAAATAATATTGGGCATCCTCAATAAAATATGGAGGAATGTAAACTTATGTTATATTAAGTGCTGCACATCTTACATATTTAGACTTTTATTATATTTTATTTCCATTATTACTTCTTTGGAATATCCATGTAAGATCATTCCAATTTATAGTTTACATTTTGACGAGTTATGCACTTATTGGTATGTAGCTTGGCTTGTTTGATATCATTGCGTATACAAATTTAAATTCTTTACAGGATGAATAATACCGTGCATTTGTCTGGTTTCTACTGTCACTTCTCTAAGTTCTCACTGCCACTTCACTAGTGTAATTAGTGACATTTGTGACATGGCAGTGTAATGTAGTACATACAAACAATTATCTTCTTTGGATGATTCTCTCACTGGGGAATTAAATACAAGATGTCTCTAATCTCCCACAGTAGCAGCTCTCACTGTGCAACCAGCTGTCATTACAAGCTCACTTGTAGAACCACATTTGATATTGCACCAGTAACGATACTCCAACTCACTTACCAACTAATTCTTAACTTTCAGGAATGCTCCTTACATTAAAGCCATTGGAAATTTCCACAGAACATTCTATGCTCTCATGTCTACTTTTCTCTGTTTATCTCTCCAACTGCCCGGCACCGCTGATAAGCTTGGGCCATAAACACTGTGTGACATAGCTCCCTTCGGTATGCAATAAGAAGATCAAGATGAATGCCAAATGGAGTATACCATGCAGGAACATTGCCATGCTGATGACTTCCCTTTTGTCCTCATGGGATGATAAAGCCATACAAGGTCACCCTCCTGGAATCTGGCACTGTTTGCCAGACAGTCACAGTGCACCTTCATCTAGTCACTTGCCATGATGCCTCCTGGCCTGTCAATAGGTGCCCCGACATTATACAGTTGCACTCGGCTCCAAGTGCATGACAGGAACCCTGCAACTTGCCCTGCAGATGTTGCATTGCTGGCACCATCTTTCAATGTCATTTTCTAGGTGCAACCAATAGAATTTATGACAGTTCCATTATTGTTTGATTTACACTCCAGCACCAGCATGAATGCTGCTAGTACCAGCATGAATGTCCTCAAGTATTTCCTTCCCCTTACTTGTCAGGAGTACCAGCTGTTCCATTTGGTTTTCTCGTCTGAAGACTCACAAACTCTTTTCAACACACCATTACTGGCCACCAAGGAACCCCATTGCATCCAATAGCTCTTATAGATCTAGCCTCTGGGAATAACCTACACTGTTAGCATGTCAGATCCTTTATCCTTCGGGATTGGCCCTATATATCAATCCTCCAGTTGCTCCTTTCTCAAGGTCTTCCTGTCCCAAGTGACTGCAGGTAACACTATGAAAAGGCAGGCTGTAGCGCTCTGAGTTTTCTTGGGAGGGTCTTCGGTATGGGATGTCTATGTTAGAATGGCATCTTCTTGTCCAGTGCTCCATTTTAAAATGAGGGAAAGTTGATAACAGCGCCAGTATGATCCTCTTCAATTCTTCTCTTAGCAGCTTTCCTGATTTCTCACAGTTTGCCCATAGGTGTCCAGGCTTTCCACATCTCCATCACTCAAGTCTCCAGCCCCTACTTCTACATCAACTAAACTGTTGTCTGTGTCAGTTCTTCTGAAACCTCTTCCAAAGCCTTTTTTGTTTGCATAATTTGCTTACTGGGTAATCAAATACAAGGTATCTCTAATCTCCTGCAGTAGTAGCGCTCACTGTATGTCCTACTGTCCTCACAAACTCGCTTGTAGAACCACATCAGAAATGTATTCATCTACTCGCTTACTAGCTAACTCTAGCTCACAAGTTGTTGTTGTAGTGTTTAACGCCCGCTTTTACTACTACGGCACCACAGGCGGTGACACTGATGATACATGGAATGAAGATGGAGCACCGGTGGAATGAGATGGCGGGGGAAACCGGAGCACCCGGAGAAAACCCGCCCTGACGCCGTAGCTCACAAGTGCTCTTGCTTATTTGGTTATAGAGGTTTTGGGAGAAACAATAAATGTACTTATAGTAATAAATTTCACTGCACTTTCAATGCTCTGTGTCTTAAATTCAGATGCTTAGTGGATATTTTTGGAACTTTCCTTAAGAATGATAATTCTTCAGGAGCCTCTCTAAGTAAATGTGATTCATTTTACGCTAGTTTAAACAGATTTTATTCAGGCTCTTTAAATCTTAAAATCTGTGTGTGTAGTGGTTTCCCCAAAGTCATATAATTTTATAAGGCTTTCCATATACTTATAAATTCCTTTTATCTTATACCAATTTTAGTCAAGTTTGAAAAGTGTTAAGAAATGGTCTTCAAACTATTAGTTGGGTTTATCTCTTCCAAACTTGTAGGCTGTGGTCTAGAACAGTAGTATTCAACCTTTTTTTCTCCATGTACCCCAAAGACAATTTTCCATTTCAGCCTGTACCCCTAGGCCTAGCTCTGGAGTTATCCTTAGCTCAAATTATACACAATCACATATAAAATAGATTGTAATAGTTATAACTATAGCCCAGATTTTTATGTAATATCAAGGTGCAAAATATGTACATATTTATGTAACAAAAACATCAAAATATGTAATGAAATATGTAATATCAACAAAATATGTAAAATTATGTAATAGTCTAACTGCTAAGATTACCACCTCAAATCTAAATGCAGACTGCAAATTACCCAGAGTTTTGTAATTTGATGGGTCTGTAAGTACGTAAATTAATTACAATGAGTTAAAATTTACTAAATATAGAAATAATTATAGGGAAATGTTTTGTTTTATGCAGAATTTACCTAAAATTTAATTTCAAGTAGGTAATTACGAAATAAAAAATATGTGTTTTGGATTATATTTATTAAAATTACTCATTTCACATAATTATTTTACTTAAATTTTAGATGGTAAAGCAATTTTGAAATACTGAACCAACTTATCAATGAGTGAAACAATAAACTCAAAATAATTAAATTTTATAATGAGGATGCATTTTCAGTTTTCTATCTCTTGACATACAATGAACAACCAGGCATTTTAATTTTGAGTCTTTTGCTTCTTTCAACATACAGTGAATAACCATATACTTTTCCATATTTTCAGGGGTCATTATTTGTCTCCTATCGGATAAAATGTTTTTATAAGCAGAGAAGCTTCTCTCCACGTTACACAAAGTAAAGGAGTATATTTTAGCATAGGAATCTGATTTGCAGAGAAATGTTTTGGTAAATCGACACTGTCACCATTTAGCACTTTAGACACGGACACAAGTGTAGAGTACCCTGGATTCCTGTTTAGCATAGCTTTGAATGTTTCACCTAGCTTCCTTCCTACATCTCCTGCAAATACACTAAGCTTCTGTGATGCACGTTCTATTAAATCCATAGATTCGTGAAGAAGGAAACCTGATGTTTCCAACTGCTTGATGGTGCTAGGCGACCAGCCAAAGTTACTTTTGATGTAAGCACAGGAGCTTGCCACTTTCAGATCTTTAAAGACATACTGAGATTCACATATGGAAACAGCTACTTCTGAGGACAACATGTTCACCACTAACAGGACTCCTTCAAAATGTTCACAATAGAAGTTCACAGCTTCTAGCCACGTACTCCATCTTGTAAGTACTGGCTCAGGAGGCAAAGGGACATGAGAATGATTTTTATAGCACTCAATTCTGTACGGTGCTTTCACGAAGACCTTTTTTGTTGCTGATATCAACTTATTCACACAGGGAAAATTACTTCTTACTACTTCAGAAACATGTTGCAATGCATGGGCCAAGCAGGTACATTCGAGTAGAAAACCTTAAGGGCAGTAGCAGCTTTAATCATGTATGCTGCGGCATCTGAGTACATAATTAAAACCTTTTCCCCACACACACCTTCTGGCCACAGAATCTTCATCCCATCATTTACAAATCTTGAAATTGTAGAATGAATGGTTTGTTCTAACACCTTGTAACTGATTAGAAATGGTCCTGTTGGACATTCGGAATCTAGTTTTCCTACTACTAAATTTACTATGTACCGACACATGTCATCTGTAGTTTCATCGACGGCAAACCAAATACAGGAGTCTCCAATTTCATTCCGTATATGAGCAACTGCTTCTCCATAACACACATGAAGATACTTTTTCCTCAGAGTAGATTCGTCAGGAATAACTTTCTTGCAATGTTTTTCTAGAAAGGAGCGAAATTTAGGAATTTGAAGTTTATGCCATGGAATATTAGCTGCAACCTTTGCACTGCACAAGTCTTTAAAAAACTCATTTCCAGACGGTTCCTGTTGCATTTGTGTCAACAGAACTTGCTTTCTAGAAGACTGTAGGTGTTTGTTGCGTATGTGAAGAGCACTTTTGATATGTTATTCCAATTGAAATTTCATGGAACAGTCAATTCTTTTACCGCATGCTTGACAGACAATTACTTTTCTGTTGGTTGTAAAGGTGCTATCTAATTTCACCCATGAATTCAACTTGCAGGATAGCGTGGACGCAAATGGTGCCATTTTACTAAGACTTACAAGAAACGAACTGCAGTATTGTCGCCTCGCTATATCGATGGTTGTCCAGTGGCTCACTTTGTTTTCTCGCAGCTATTATATTACAAGATGCCGACTACTGTGACAAGGGTAACAATGGTAACAATCAATTTCTCCAGTCCTTGTAAATGCCCAAAGTGCTACGAGAAACGTGGCACTGCAGGTCAACATTGTCGAGCAGCACCTGCTTTGATATAAATGGACAACAATCAGAATGAGGCAACGTGCATTCTTAATTTAACTTGCATCCTATTTTGCAGATTGATTTTTGTTGCTTTCAGCAAAACTTGTGAAAACAGTTGTTTATAATGTGACTACAATATTTTTTTAAAAATTATAAAATTATAACAAAACCCAGAAAATGTGTAAGTTTTATGTAACATCGTTAAAATATGTAGAAATGTACAAAATATGTAAAAAAATGTAAAATAAAAATTTGTAAGGGAGTCCCAAATGACGTAATTTGCCAACATTTTTGCTTCTCATTGAAATATTCTGCAGGATTTAAAATATGTAATTACATAAAAATCCGGGCTCTAGTTATAACTTATTTAATATTACACAAAGAAGGATTAAATTAAATTTTATGTACCACATAAGAAGTTTTCATGTATCCCAGGTTGAACATCACTGGTCTAGAAGGCATCAAAGATACCGATGTTTCGCCAAGTACTGCACTTGGCATCTTCAGGCTGAGGTGATCCATTCTCTGCACTGGTCAGAGCTCAATCACCTCATTCTGAAGATGCCAAGTGCAGTACTTGGTGAAACATTGGTATCCTTAATGCCTTCTAGACCACAGCCTACAAACCTGGAAGAGATAAAATATAGCTAATAGCCAGGATGCTGGCTGTGAAAGCCTAAGTTTATACGTTCTTCAAACTGTTATATATAAAATTTCAATAGTATATGTGCAGTGCTTCTTGAGCTCTTTCATGGAAGCTAATTGACAGACAGGCAGAATGATGGTAATGTGTAGTCCACATTAGCAAAAGCATTTAAAAATTCCAATCTTTTGTAAACATTAATATGAATTGCTCAGAAGTTCTATACCTTTTTTAAATTGCTTAAATAATTACTTGATTTCTTCATTATGCACATCATCTAATTTATTGTTTTTAATTTCTTGATTACTGCTGCAGAGAAACTAGTATAAATCGAGTCTCTTGCTTATCTCTGCATAGTAATTTTTAACCTGACTCCAAAATATCATTAAATGTAGTGCTTGTACTTTCTGTTCCTTATGATCGAAGCACTGGTTTATCTCTGCATTAAATGAGTTCTTAATTTGTATCAGTAATTTCACATTATCATTTAGAAGAAATGTGTTTATCCTTTTACCTTGCCACTTGTCGACCAATAAATCCACCCAGCTGTGTATTGTGAGAAGACTGCAAAACGACATTCTAAATATAATAGAATCCTTTGGAGAAGTACTGAACGTTAACAGAACACAGCTTAGACAGTTTACAAATTGTAACAATTTAAAAATCACAAACAAATTTTTTAGAAAGAGATATAAATAAATAAACATGAAGTGCAAGAGGATTAAGATCCATAATAAATTATGTTCTGGTAAATGATAAAATGGGACCAATTGCAAGACATACATGTATATAGAGGGTTTGATATAAATTCTGATCATTTCTTAGTCATGGCAAAACTTTTGCTGTGTATAAGATGGAAAAGGAATGCTGTTAAAAGAAAATCAATTAAAGAAGATGTATATAAAGTATACTTATTAAAAGAAGAAAGCATAAAAATACTATATCAGCAGAGATTATTTATTAGCAACACATGCTGGTGATAATATTGATGAAGAATGGCAGAATATTGATTGCAATGAAAAAGCAGCTCAATAATGCTTGGGAAAAAGGAACAAATTTAGAGGCAAAAAAGGTCTATGAATATGGAATGAAGAAATAGAAGCAGTAATAAAAGATAAACAAAAAGCATATAAACAATGGCTGCAACAAAAGTTGGATTATGCCAGAGAAATTAATGTGGAAAAAAGAAATTAAGCAAAAATAATAGAGAAGCACACTGACAATCATGAAATAAGCTTATAAGAATGATATTTATGGTAGACAACATTTCTCACATAAAGTAATATGGCTATTAAACTAAGCTAAACATGAAACAGTGAGAATTAACACTATAGAAACAAAATCTGGATTGAACATTATACATCATTGTTGTGCCTGCAAAATGAAGAGAACAAGAGAATCAATGAAGAAGAAGTGAACATACAGGCTGACATGATCTCAATTGAGGAATTACAAGAAGCACTTAAGGAAAGTAAAAATAGAAAGACAACTGGACTAGACAGAATAAATATGGAACTACTAAAATATGGAGGCCTTATACTGCATTTAAGGTTATTGCACTTAATAAATGAATGTTGGAAGGGGTGTAAAATTCCAGACATGTGTGGAATAATGCAGAAGTTATATCCATATTTAAGAAAGGAGACAGGAGAGAATGTCAGAATTATTGAGGTATAAGTCTTCTCAACACAGCTTATAAAATGTGTGCAAGAATTATAAATAACAGATTGAAAAGAATAGCTGAGGTATTAATAGAAGAAGAACAAAGTGGCCTTAGAACAGGATGATCAACAACAGATAATATATTTATTTTGCAGCAAATAATTGAAAAAATAAAAGAGTGTAATTTACAAACACATCTAGCATTCTTAGACTTCAAAAAGGCATTTGGCACTGTCAATAGGGAAAAACTATGGCAAATAATGGAAAATAGTGGATATCCACAAAAATTAATTAAAGCAATCAAAAACATGTATAGCAACTCCAGAATATTAATAAACACAGGGGTTCATAAAACCGAACCAATTTTAATTGATAGAGGCATAAGATAAGGGTGCAGTATGTCATTTACTCTTTTTAATGTCACTGACACTATCCAACATTGGAAAGTATAATTAAATCAGGAGTAAACTTAATTCGGAATGACGTTTTAAATATTTTATTATGTGCAGATGACATGGTTTTAGTACAAGAAATAGAAGATAAACTATAATATGCACTACACCACTTAAACTAAGTATGCCAACCGTATGCCCCTTTTGGTGCAAACAATATATAAGGTCAAAAATAATTTTAGAAAATAAACCATTAGAACAAGTAAGAGAATTCAACTATTTAGGATGAAATGCAAATTATATGGTGAGGACAGAAAGAGACGTGAGCAAAAAGCTTGCAACATTCCAAATGATATGTGGAACAGTGAGTAGAACGTTAAGAAATAAAAACAAGAAGAGAGACAAGGTTAAAGCTCTATAAAACAATGGCAGTCCCTACACTACTCCATAGAAATGAGACTTGGGTTCTCATGAAAAAAATTGAAAGCCAAATACAAAGTGCAGAGATGAACTTTTTCAGAAAAACAAAGGGATGGACTAGGTTAGATAAAACAAAAAATTAAGACATAGAAAAAGAACTCAACATAGACTCAATAAGTGGCAAAACTGAAAAATATCAAAAGGAATGGATGCAACATACACAAAAAATGTCCAAAGCAAGACTGCTAAGGTTACATTCTAATATAACCCACAAGGAAAGAAAAATGTTGGTAGACCCAAAAAGAGATGGAAAAAGCAATTATTGTGAGATGGAATGGGCAGTCTGCCCACACTGTGAAGTGAAGTGAAGAAGAAGAAGAAGAAGAAGAAGAAGAAGAAGAAGAAGAAGAAGGAGAAGGAGAAGGAGAAGCAGAAGAAGAAGAAGAAGAAGAAGAAGAAGAAGAATGATGCTGTTTTACAGTTTAAGGAAATTTTCCCAGCAATAGTGTCATTCCTAGAAGAGGCAGGGTCTTTTAATAAAACTGCACACATTTTACTCAACTCTATCCTAAAGTTTGAGTTCATAATTTCGTTAGTTAACATAGCTGAAATATTGGGAATGACTCTACCTCTTTCCCGGCAGCTCCAAAATCCAACTCTTGATCTAATTCAGTGTTACGGAATTATTGAAACAATTAAAGATACACTAAAAGAGTGTCATAATAACCAAACCTTTCATTCTGTTTTGAGAACGCTATCACAGTCACTAAAAATGTGGATGTAGAAGTTAGTGTTCTTCGAATAGCATCCAGGCAAGCTCATCGAAGTAACGTTCCTACAGCTTCTCCAGTAGATCATTATCACATTAATGTTTTCCTTCCATTCTTGGATTACCTATTCAATGAGCTATCCACTAGATTCTCTCATGACAAACACAAGTACATCTTTAAACTTCAGAGCTTGATTCCTGGTTTTCAAAGTGATCTTACTTCCAATGCTGACAATATAGTAAAAGGTGCAGGCATTTACGAACAAGACTTGCCCGGCACCATTACAGAGCTTCAAGAGGAATTAAACATATGGTTTAACTTTTGGAAAACTAAACCGAAAACTGCTATTGAAACACTTATCCTAACCAGAAATAACTTCTATCCTAAGATCAAGGAACTTTTAACAATCATGCGCATCATACCAGCAACAACATGCAAAGCCAAATGATCATTTGTTTACTTTAAGGCGTGTGAAGGGGTATCTAAGATCCAGTATGAAACAAGATAGACTGAATGGTTTAGTGCTGCTTAACATTTTCCGTAACATCGAGGGGACTCCAGCCGGAGTAGGTAGTTAGCCTTTTTGCAAAAAACATCACAGGAGACTGCAGTTTCATTGACATGCCAGTTACAACACAACATCCCATTCTGTTTTCCGTAGTACAGTTAATTTCTGGTTAAGTAAATTGTAAAATTCAATTAACTAATCACTAAGTGCACCAATCCCATTCTCTGGAATTTCAGGCAAATGTTCGAATGTCATATCCATAATAGGAGGATTTTGTAAACATTTGATCAGCGGGCCTGTGGTGGTTCCAGTCTTCTTCCTGGACAGGTGGTAGCTGGTAGTTTAAACATTATTTCTTTGAGTTAAATATTTAGCTAGCATGAATATAACTATTCTGAAGTGATAGTGGACCGGAACCGGGTCCCCCCTATCAAATATTTCTAGATCCACGCCTGATATCCACTCCATTACAATATAAGCTGCATCATAATAGAAGTCTTTCCATCAGAGACTTTGTAGCTAGCTTGTGGATGAAATGAAAGGTGTCAGCTTTAACTTACACTCTTCAAACTTCCTTTTAAGTTTTGCTTTCCTGGAGTTGTTCCTTGCAAGTGTGTGAAGACTCAACAGTCAAAGGGGTAAGCAGTTTCTGGGTAGGTTCCAGTCTTCTCCCCAGGGACATTTGCAAAGAACACTAGGATGTTGAAACAGGAATAACTGAGACACACAAAGTCACCCATACCTTCACTCTATGGTCAATGTCAGAGATTTATCCATTGCGAGGATTTAGTGTTGCCGCTCATTTACCAGCAAATATTAGATTTTTGGGTTGTTTTATTATTGTGATCTGTTGTGTTTCTTTATTTTACTGCTCTTAAGATATTCCCAGAAAAACAGTCCTCGGTGATGGCCAAAGAAAATTTGATCAGAATGAGACATTTAATCTACATTGTCAACCATCATATGGAATTGCAATTTTCCAAAAGAACAGATCAAACTCCCAGTCATACCCCAAAATGTACCTGTTTTAATGCATACAATGTTTTTATTTACCTGTTTATTAATAGGTACAATCTGTATACTAAACCTGCAAGTACAAGAGAGTTACAAAAAAAAAAAAAAAAAAAAAAAAAGGAAAGAAAGAAAACTTATAGTGCTTTGATATTTTGTTTTGGATATTTCGTGAGGCTTGAACACTCCCCCTCTGCATATGTCCATGCTTCTCCTCAAGCACATAGCCAGCAGTTGATGTCATCAAATACCAATATTCTAAAGCTGTAGAACATTGCAGGCAAGCAGCACTGAATTCTTCTAATTAGATTAAACTTACCAGCTGTGCTTAACATCTTTATTCCTCAGTTTGTCTTCTTTCCTGCATACTGACTCAATGGAGGATGCTCATCTACATTCACTCATTCTTGCTTCATTTAATCTAAACTGCCCCACTTTCAAGCTTGGGAGTTTCTGAATGTCAGGAAAAACAGCCCCTTTTCTTAAAAACCATAGTTTCATTTTAGTGAATTAGATTTCAGTTTTAACTATTATTTAAGTTTATGCAATTTTAGTATGGAATAGTTAAAATTTGTGAAGAAAAATATTGAATGCTAAGTGACCTTAGTTGTGAATTGACAGACAATGTTTTGAAATCACAATCACTCTCTTGAATCAACTGAAATAATTGTGGTAATTTGTTATTAAACTGGAGTGCTTGTTATTTGCACTAATAAAAATGAATCTTTATACTTATTTGAAACATAAACTATGAAACACTTTGTCTTAAAACATAAAACAGCTTGATGTTAATGTCAAATACTTCTATCATATTACAAGCAATGAAATGGCTTTGACCTGGTCTGATGAACTACACATTATTTCAAATTTATTTTCTGCATATTTAAAATAATCATCATGGCAAAATATTAAAAAAAATTGCAGTCAGTCTATTGCATAATTAGCTTTAGTAACTCACTGCCATAGTCTTAGAATGTCACTTGAACATGCTTCACTCAGTTGTAATGTCAGTTTATTAGATATGCAGATTCTTACTTGTCACATATGCTTAAACTTCTCCTATACATGGGGTGAAAAATCTGTACCCCCATTGTAGGCTTGAACCCATGTGGATTCTGTGTTAGGAGGTAGAATCACTTCAATCCTGTTCACTAATGGCACAAAAATAATGAAGCTATAATCAAAATAAATGACAGGTAAGAGAGACAGCTGCAATGAACGAGCACAAAAGCTAGGAGAAAACTGCAATATTATAGAGAATATTAACATTGGTGGTCAGTGTTCATGGTTAACCACAGACGGATGCAGATTCATTTCTGCCTAAGACAGGAGACTTTTCAACAGTTGAAAAGCTTTGGTCCTAGGCTCTAGTCTAGATAAATGTGAGATCACTTCATTTCCATAAAGCAGAAAAACAATGACATACCACTGCTGTATCACTTAGTCTAATACATCCTTGGGTGGGTGAGTCATGGTTGCTGTGTAAGGTAGTATTGTTTGGCTTTGGAGAAAACATCCATAAGCATCACCATTATCACTACTAAATATAATAGTGTTTTGTTTTAAATTACGTCCTTCTAATGCCAAGTTTAAATCAATTTATCTATTTTTGTATTCTCCCAATGCTGTTTCTATGTTGCATCTCATAATTATGTTTGACAGGCCCTTTTTACCACTTTATTACTTTTGGTGTGTAAGACATTAATTCACTGTTAGAGTTAATACCTTTTTTTGAGAGGGTGTTGTACTTATGGCAGGCCTACAAGGCCCCCCATGTAATACTCCACTTTCCAACTCATTCTGTTCTGTGCTACATCTTTAACTCTCCATAGTTTCTCTTTTTCTTGATGTCATCTAATTTTTCAATTCTTCTTCTGCCCAGTCTTCTCACTCCTTTTATTTTATCTTCAATGACATCTAGCAGAAACCCTCTTCTACTCATGATGTTTATCAGTTTATGACTGCCTGCGGTGCTGTATGTAGTAAAAGCAGGCGTTAAACACTACACACATACATATCATGTTTATGGCTTTATCTTCCGTATAGCATATAAGATTATCTTTCTTCTCCACTCTTCTTAAAATGTTCTTAGTTCATTATCCTTTCCATCCACCAAGTTTTTTTCCCTTTTCCTCCAGCATCACATCTCAAAGCTCTCTAGTTATTTCTTTCCATTTCCCTCAGTGTCCACGTTCGACTCCATATCAAGGTACACTTCCTTAGCTGCAAACCAAGTTTTCTTGTCAGAGGAGTCCTCCTTTTGTTGCAAGCACTTTTGAACATTACAATACTTTCTCTGATTTATTTGGTGCAAGGGGCATCTTTAGTGATCATGTTTCCTAAATAACAAAATTGAGTTAGATTGCACTGGTTGTCAAAAGACTTTTTTTTTCCTTAATCCTGAGCAAATTATGATTTTTTTTTGTGTAGATATAGTCACCCTGTATAATAAGTGAACAGCAGAATTTTTCCATCAGCCACCATT
This sequence comes from Tenodera sinensis, assembly GCA_030765045.1. Taxonomy (NCBI): domain Eukaryota; kingdom Metazoa; phylum Arthropoda; class Insecta; order Mantodea; family Mantidae; genus Tenodera; species Tenodera sinensis. The sequence goes on from CM060964.1 coordinate 183,039,170, forward strand.
TTTGGGGGCTTGAGATTCAAAGAACTTTAACTATTATAACGCTAATGCTAATTGGCTTATTCAACCAACCACAGTCCCAAACTACTAAATCTAGAAGGTTCCAATTATGAAAGTGAATTCCTTTAACAAAGTAGACAACCAGAAAGGAGAGATTTTTCTAAATTCACCTCTTAAGCGGATTGAAATTTCAGGATTTTTCGAAAATGAACAATCATAACAATCAAGTTGAACACAGAGGATCTTCATCAAAATCACAAAAAAATACTGAAAATACAAGGGTTGTCCGTAAAATAAGGTTCCCAATTTTTTTTCACAGTGAAAAAAATATTTATTGACATTGAATGATACATTTTTGGAAAGCTTAGACTTTTTCCTATTTTTCGACATAATCGCTATTCTGATCAATACATTTCTACATGCGGTGTACCAACTTTTGTATGCTTGCATCATAGTACTTTCCTGCTGTACAGCGAAAATAGCTTAAAACAGTTTCTTTCAGCTCCTCTCCGGTTGTGAAATTCGTCCCATCCAGGTGTTTCTTCCAGTAAGGTAAGAAATGGTAGTCACTAAGGGCTTTTGTCGATGGGCCCCTAAACTCCATCAATCCAATCCAATCCTAAGGTCTAGGTCTTGGCTGTAGGGAGGGTGTGTGACAGTATCCCATCCAAATTTGTTGATGAGATTGGTTGTCACATGGGCAATGTGAGGGCGAGTGTTGTCCTGATGGATATGCACTCTCTTTGTGAGCATGCCTCTCCTCTTGTTTTGGATTGCGCGGCGAAGGTTCTTCAATCTCAAAGTAGTGGTCTGCATTGACTGTTGTACCGGTAGGCAGAAATTTGCACAACAATAACCCCTTTCTGTCCCTTCGATCTTTGAGCATTGCTTCTTCCACGTTCACAATGGTGTCGTCTGAAACCATTGGTCGTCCAGAACGCTGGTCATCATGGCTGCACGTCCATCTTTGAATTCTCTGCACCATTTGCATATGTATTGTATGCTCATACGCTGTTCTCAATACACTTCACACAGTTGGGAATGAATGTCCACCAGTGCAGTGTTTTTTGCACACAAAAACTAATCATAGAGCATAATTCACACCTGGCGGAAGAAGCGAGTGGAAGCTCCATTTCTAATGGCTACTGAGCCAAGACTGAGTGTGGCAGACAGTTTGCAGGGCAAGAGACTGGAAGAGGGAGAACCAAGCTACACATCAGTATTGCCAGATCTCACATAACAGCGTTCCTCTCGACTGCAGTACTTTGGGAACCTTATTTTACAGATAACCCTCATACATTATTTGTAGATAAAACCATACCTTTAACATTTATTTTGTTTTTTGTTGTCCTTTATCGTCATCACCAACCTTACATCTGAAGAACAGATTGTAAGCTTTCTTCACAAGAGAGGATAGAGGTTTTTTTTGGGGGGGTTTTAATGTATAACCTCCACATATATAACAGAACATATCCAGTATGTATATTGCAACAAGATCAGGGCATCATTGGTGTTCACACAGAATAAACATAATTAAAAAACACTGCAGTACACCAAACTTGTATACACTAACTGAAGGGGCACTATAATTGACTTGTATGCACTTCTGTATTAACAATATTTCAAAATGCCATTTCAGACTATTGTGACTAAGAATGTAAGGAAGGGTAACAAATTAGTTTCTACTTCACCACTGTCCCATTAGGCCAGGTAAGTGCCACCTAGTACAACACTCCATTTTCACACATGTCATGATTGTATGACTTCAAATGTGAAAATAACTTTACTAAGAAACAAAAAGATACATTTAGTATTCCTATATGACCATATAACATATGAAATACCAAGAAATTAATCTAATAAAATTTTGTAATCCGTAACTTGGGGATCTTTTAATGCTAAAATCAATATTGTTGCAATAATTATGTCCTTAGCTCTTGAAAACTGTGGGTGATGGAGAGATTTCATTACCAGTTTTGAATTGAGGGTAAGTATGTATTAGTCATCCATTATTTCATCAGGGCTAAAAATGTTGCCAACCAGTGTTATCCACACTCTGTTACGTACATACCAGAAAATGTTAGTGGTTCATCATTGTTCAAAATCTTCATCACTTTTGACTTTTACACATTTATCTCCATTCTATATCTTCTTCCAATCTTCACTAGTCAATCCAACACAGATAATATTTATAATCACTAGTATACCCCTGTAGTCAGCACTGAACAGTTTGTTTTACTACATCTACTCATGATAACTTTGTGTTCAGGCTCCATACACTCTGAACCAGTGGAGGTTAACATCCCGGGAAGAATAATTGATTCTATTTAAAGATGAGCTATTTATAAGATAACTAAATATAGTATACAGCAATAGTAAGGTAAATAAAAGTGTAATTATGTAGAAACACAGTACTAAAATACCATTACATTAGTACAGAAGTATCTCCAAGAACAAATGTTCTGCTTTAGGAGGTTTTTATTCAGTTCTCAAGGCATTGCTGAGCTAAAGATGCATGGCATAACGTGCACAATTGTATTATTATAAGTTTAGATAACCTTAATAATTGGTACTACCTACATTAAAATGAGAAGTACTAACACTTTTAATGCAGTTGGTTAATAATCTTAGTTTTTAGTTTAAAACTGCATTTAATTAATACATGTATCCACATGTGTCAGTGCCTTTTGTTGATGCTTAACCTCTACAAATGCTTGCATTTGTGTTAAAGTTATTTATAGCTGTATGTATTACCACATATCTGGAAAAATTCTACAAACAGCAGTTAAATTCTTTCCAGGGTAAAAGTTTGACATTTATTTTATCTCTAACAAGGTCCATTTAAGAACACGTTTCCAATGGAAGAGTTGCTATGGCATTCATTTATACTAATTGCAATGTATCTGTAAATAGCTCAACTTTGTGTAATGAACTGTGATCAGTGTATAAAACTTATGCTTTATATCTAAGAAAGTCTTTTGCTGCTTTCTATTCTGTTTGTTTTATTCTTTAAATAATTTATTCTCATAATCTATGTTTTACTGATTTCCATTGCTCATTTGCTTCCCCTTTTCATATATGTACTCTTAACAATTTTTTAATACATACTTTTTTATGCTTATTTATTTAATACTATACACCTAATTCACTTACTAAAGTGGTCTTTTAATAATTAGTGTGTTGAGTTAAATTATAAAATCAATGTCATTACCTTAAAGATATGTATTTCATGATTAACAGGAAAGCTGTCACGATAGAAGTACATTCTATTTATGATAGTTCTTCTATTTTTACATTCTATATACTTAGTTATTTAGTTGTACATACACACTTATTTTCTGCTTCTTCTACTCTCTAAGCACATCTGAAGCATACTTAAAAGTTAGTTGGGTTTCACAGGCACACATTTTGTATGCTCATTAAATTATTTAAATTGGTAAATAGAACAGACAGAATATGGCTTACCATGCTACAAATCTGTATGCACTGCTTTGTTTAATATGGCACAGAATAAAATTTCAATCCAATTCCCATCAATTTCATTCAAGCTTGTTTGAAATAATTATCTGCAGAGAATGAACATTTATAATACAGAGCTTCCTGAGATTTTGGGGAATTGAGATTATCAGAATGCTTTGTTTGTAATGGCAACACCTGAATTAGGGAAGTTGAAAGATAAATAAATCTTTTGGTTATTTTTATCTCCAACAGAAAAGATATCTACATAACCTTGTAGGTAATAGGCCATGCAATCACATTTAGCTGGATTTTCAATTGGTGACACTATTTCAAATCACTGCAAAAACAATTAGCATGACCACACAGCTACAAGATTTGACTCACACTGAAGACAAGGAATAAGCAGCCTGTCACTAATGCAGTTGCAGTGGTGTGGGGTCTGCATGGAGCACAATGCACAATCGTTCTTTACTTTCTGGATGACCCTTGTATATTATTTCAAGAATTACAGTTTTCATTGTTCTTCCTTCTTGGATTATATGTAATTTCAGTCTGAATGATGAAGGTGAGAACACCAAGAAAATGACAGAGGAAGCTAGAAAATGATTGCAGAATGCTGATAAAAGAAAGAGAACCCATGGTCAGTCATACACAACAAAAAGGGTGTTTTTTTCTTGAAAAAATGTTCCAAAACATCAACCGTCAGTGCTACAAACAATGCCACAATCTTATTAATGCTGCAGAACAGAAAACTCTTCATAAACATTTTGTGATATTGGTGACTTTCAAAAACAAAATTTATTTATTTGTGGAAATGTTGCCAATGTGGTTAGTCAATGAGTACGAGATGGATCTGAGTTTCTGCAAATGTCAATGAACGTGTGTATCTTTACCTTGAAGAATAATACCATCTAAGTATGTAAGAAGCTTGTTCTTGATACATTTCAAATCAGTGATGGGACTTTTGCTGTCTCTTAACAAAATTCTACACTGGAAAATCATTAGAAGATGATGAGAAGTAAAAAAGCAAAGTCAAGAAAATGCTTCTGAGGTAGTGAATTTCATTAAAGTTCCTCATTGTATGAGTCTTATACATAGGTTATAACCTACACAAGTATTTAAATCAGAACTTAGACATTGAAATGCAAGATTTATACAAACAATGGTGTGTTGAAGAACAAATTCTTCCTGTGAAAGAAAGCTTTCATCATAATGTTTTCAATAGACAATACAATTTTGGTTTCCACAAACCAAATAAAGACACTTGTAACATGTGTGATGTTTTTAAGATTAGAAGCAATGTACTCTCATCGTTGGATAGGGTTGGATCATAATTACATGACTTTCATTTTACTGTTACGTTATGTATGAACATGGAATTATTGTGGTGATTACTGTGCCCACTATATGAAAATGGAAATAACTTTATGAGCAGTACTCATATATTATTATACTGGATGGCTTGGATAGCTTCCGAGAAAAGTAGGTTGGGTGGCTTACTCCCCTGTTACTCCAGAGGTTTGTGTTTTGGAAACTGGAAACTCTAAGATAATGTTCAAAACAAGTTTCACCCTTTACAAAATGTGATCCTCCTCATTAGCCCTTCCAGTACACTGTGTAACATTACAGATGTTATAGTTGCAGTTACTATACTAATTCTGTTCATGAGGTGTTCTGGCAGGAGGTTATTCTTGGTAAACACAGTTTATTGTGTAGGGCTATGATAATACAATCCAAGGACCTTTGCCACAGTCTATGTGGTACAATCCATAAACCATGATATTTCTTATGCAATATCAGCATAATCACAACAATGGAAAGTGAGACACATATTTACCAAGCTTTACCATGCGTCCTCCAGGAAGCTACTTGTTGCAGCCCCTGCATAAGTAGGGCACACAACCTACTGCAGAGCCATACATTATATTGGGACAGCAATGTTGGAGATGAGTTGCTATCACTCCATAATCTTGGCTCCCTAGAAACAATAACAAAGCACAGAACTCAAAAAAGAACATAACATCATTCATTTGATGCCAGTGATAAGTGTTTCAGGCTCATAACACTTATTGGGAACTTTATGATATCATCTAATAAAGCTAGTTATTTTAGCATGTTGAGAGCAAATGCTGATTAGAACACTATGGATAAAGTAACAGCTCTGTAAATCCTTACACCATTTATATTGGATAGTATTTTGCTAAAGTGATATATAGGTGATACACTATCTATACAGGCTTTTTAAAAAAGGTGTCTGATATTGCAACAGAAGTTGGGATTGGTCAAAACTAGAATAAATGTTCCTGTAAACATATGTTAAAAAACAAATAGGTGTTGAGATATGGGACATTTTCCTTGTGTTGAATATTTACACCAGACAATGGGGTTCATCCAACAAGAGAACTCTACTGTCACAAACGTTTAATCAAACAATTGTTAGGTAAACACCCATAAACACCAAACAGGAGTTCTGATGATTTCTGCCATTTTGTCCTCTGGTAACATCTGCATGTTATGTCAATATTACTAAAGGAAATCTTCCATGTGGTTACCATACAGTCTTCTTCTCCAAGAATCCAGAACTCCTTCGAACACACTTGGCTGCTCTCCGATTTGGGCACATGCATTGGCCACATGCTATGGAAATGTATGCACATTGTCAATGGGTTTGGTATACGTCAATGTCTTTAAAGTTTCAATAGCCAGAAATCCAATGGATTGAGCTCTGTCGAATGGGGAAGTCATGTTACTGGACCTCCTCGACCAATCCATCATCTGTTAAATGTTTGGTTGAAGTATTATCGCACAATACGTACAAAGTGAGGTGATGCCCCGTCATGCATAAACCACATGTTGTCTTTCTACAAGTACAATGTCCTCCAAAAGCACAAGTAACTCATCATGCAGGAATCAATGTATTAATCGGTTCAGTAAAATGTATGGTTCTAAGTGTCTGTCACTCACAATTTCTGCCCACATATTGAGATTAAAGCAATTCTGAAGCCTCCACTACGTGACTGCTCCACCAAACGTAACTCACACTTAACATGGGTAAAATGGCTCATATCTCAGTAGGAATTTGTTTTTGGACATATGTTTACAGGAACATTTATTCTATTTGTGACCAGTCCAAGCTCCTGTTGCAGTATCAAACACTTTTTTTGAACACTCAATATACCAGGTGAGTCAGCCGCGCCTTATTTTGTTGGAAGGTAGGCCACCCATCAAAAGGCATGTGCACCTTAGTCCAGTTTTGCGCTTACTAAAATGAAAATGCATTGCTTGATGTTCTTAAAGAGAGGAATGCACAAAATTGAGAACAACATCGGTTTAAGGGACAGAATGTACTCCTCGCTAAAGTACACCTCAAACACATATGACTCATTTACTGAGGGCAAATTCTGGTTTCCAGCCAATTTTACAAACCTTTTATTAGAGTATACATAGCAACGTAATTCAGTAAACGCTTCGGAAAAATTGGACCTATCATGGGTACACTAACAACATCAGCTAAAAAGAAAATGGTGGATTCTTGTACTTAGAGCTAGGGTTGGCTGCAAAAAATTATGAAAAATTTAGAGACACGCCTCATCCATCATGGACCCGTCCAGTCAAAATGGACATATTATCAAACAACAGTTTATTTACATTTTTGCGTGAACTACGCCTCGTACATCTCAATTAAAATGCATAACAGCTTTTGCCATTTAAGTAACAATACTAAAACACCCAGCAAATGATTAAAAGTGTCTTAAAAGGCTAAATCAAGCCCAAAAACTCGTGAGGTGGCAATGGTACAGCGCCAGGCATGCAAGTCCTACTATTGAACGCGGTACATGCTTTCAATTAAGTTTCGAAATAGCTGAATAGGATTGTGACGGGTCCTCTGTGCTAAACCCCAATGACATAGGTTCGAATCTCAGTATTGTAAATATTTTTTTTTATGTTCATCAAAACTTGGAAACCGAATTCACAATAATCTAATTATAAAGTCCCTGAGCGTTTAAGACATATAATTTAAATCATTTTTGGTTGTCTGCATTTTGTAATAGTACAGGTGTAATACCTTCTGCCCCATTGAACTGGCATGATGTATTGTGTTGTGAATGCCGACCCCTGCGTTCTCCACACGTATGCTGTCGCACGATATTTTGTGCCAGTCTTTCATTATGTATTCGACAGACGAGTACGTAGATATGCTTTTGATCTACGGAGAAGTAAGAACAAATACACCGGAGAAAATATCTCGGGAGAGATATCCGAATAGACGACAACCAACAGCAAACAGCTTCCAGAATGTTGAAAGGCATCTGCGTGTAACAGCACCACTTGCAAGAATGCCTCCTCATAGACACGCACCAGCAACATCAGGTGTTAATGCAGAAGCAGTTTTGAATGCCACCCAGAACAATCCGCATACTAGTACACAGGTAGTTGCTCAGGAGGTGAACATCAGCCAGTCTTCTGTAGTGCGAATATTGAACACTAATAAGTTCCATTCTTATAGTTTGCACCTACACCAAGCACTTCATGGGAGAGATTTCAAAGCTCGAGTGATCTTTTGTGAATGGTGGCTGGAGCGAGTAGCAAGTGATGTGGGATTTGCATCCTGGATATTGTTTTCTGATGAATCAAGATTCCACAACAATGGAACTGGAAATTGTCACAATATGCGCTATTGTAGTGTTGGTAATCCTCATTGGGTAAGGGAGGCAGCATTCCAAGAGCAGTGGGGTGTAAATGTCTGTTGTGGAATCTTGGGAGACCACCTTGTTGAAGCATTATTCTTCGAGGGGAATCTAACAGGAGCATGCTACCTGGAATTCCTCTGTAGCTCACCCCTTATTACGAGGGAATGTGCCACTGCAGGAACGAATGACGATGTGGTTTCAACAAGATGGCGCTCCTCCGTATCGGTCGAGGATCGTCTGCAATCATTTGAATGCTGCACATCCTGGTCATTGGATAGAAAGACAAGGACCAGTCCCCTGGCCTGCCAGATCACCTGATCTGAGACCCCTTGACTTCTTTCTCTGGGGTTATTTAAAAGAACGCATTTATGCAGAGGAGCTGGACAATCCAGAAACCCTTTGTCAGCGTATTACAGTGGCTTGTAGATCTGTTCAACCCTGTGTATAAATTATCCTTATTTCAATTGCACCTACCTATAGGTATGTTTAAACAACTACGTAATTGTAGTTCACCAATAAAGAAACATCAAACAATGCAATAAAACATAAATAAAGCAATAAAATGAATATAACAGTTTTCAGAATAAAAATTTGTAAATTGTGAGGATTGCACGGTAAAAAAATTAGTACATGCAGGTGATTTGAACCACCTTCACAGCAGACAGATTACTTGGGAGTTTTGCGCTCATTCCAACTGAGCTACCTAGTAACGCGTGAGGTAAAAAATCCGTTTAAGATGTAATATTTGCTGGTTCCAATGAACATTTGCAGAAGTGCAAACATCAGCTGTCTAATTACGAATATATTAAAAGACGATGTGATAACATCTATATTAGCACTAATTTCATCAAGTGATTAACATCCATGTTAAATACGCGGGTAGAACCTAGAAATGGGGTCGATGTTTTCATGTTGGAGTATAAAATGCGGATTGCATAAAACTCGAGAATAAGGGGCAGCTGACTCACCTGGTATAGTAGCCTTTTCAATTCAATCAACTGTCCCACATTCCAGATTTATATCCTTGCAGAAACACCCCTTACTGATGTCTTAGACCTCAATATCATTTGTGAACTGGCATCATCCCTTGACAGATTTCTGTGGTGCTGAGTACATGATTGTTGCAGGGTGAGTGGTCAGCTTTAGGAGATACAATGGAGAAGCAACCATTGGAGGTGTAACAGCAAATCTTGGCCCTCTCGTGCTACATGATGGCAGGCATTATTGTGCAATATTCATTTCTGTAGACACCTGTTGCCATCAGAAACTGAAAACTGTTTTATGTATGTTTGGAAAAATCCATTATACTGCATCTGGTCCCTTTGCTTTTGCACACAACATGACAACATTGCTTCTACGCTAGTCTCATTTTCACTTGAAAAACCCATATATTACTGAAATTTCAAAAGCAAGAAACTTAAAAACATTCTCCTGAAAAAGTTAGCAAAATATTATTAAAATGAGTAGTCGGATGGTTCTCAGCCACTGAAATGAAATCGTGGAAGAGAGCAAAGCTTGTATCCTTCTTGACCATTTAGTTGATGACAATGGTCAGTAATGATAGAGATAAACTTGAAGAACCAAGTAATGACTGTACACACACATTATACATTATCTTTGAAAATTCATGGAGTAAGTTTTCTGTGGAACCACATCTTTCATTTGTGTATGCATACATGTTGCTGAACACAAATAATATAACTTTCCCTGTTGCATGATATAACATTGCTTTGTCCACAGCTGCTGACAAGGATTTCTTAGCTACTAATTGTGATTATATTCTCAGAATTTTCTGAAAGATGCTACTTATCACATGTTGTATTAGCTAGTAACGTCATTGGCAAAGGTTAATGCTCACTTTTGTGTAAGTCTGTTTGGTTTCCAGGATTGCTGAAGATATTTCATGAAATACTTTTATTGTTTGTAGCTTAGTGAGTGCTGCTTGATTGGAAATATGAAATTGAGACCCATTCTTTGCTAATAATCACATGAAATTATTAGAAATGTTCATGCTTAATGTAAGTTATATTTTAGAATGAAAAAATTATTGTTATTTCTAACATTAGAGTTGCTTAGAATAAGACATGTATACTGAATTTCACTATATTCATTCTTTAAACTAAGTAGCTAAAAGTTCTCATTTGTTGCAGTCACTTATATATGGCAAAAAATGTTGCTACATTTTCAATTTAACATTCTGTAAATCCTTAAATAACTCTTGAAGCTGTAATATTGCTTCCTAGTTATTACCTCGCCATTTGAAGCTGAAGTCGTTGGTGAAGTGATGTTGTTGGTCACATTGATGTGGTTCGGTGTGTTATCTCCGGCTAGCTGAGCATTATCTCTTTATCTCAGGTTTGCGTGAGTGTAAAGGACAACCCAAGAACAACTTTGCAGATCATTTATTGCATCTGTAAATGTTTTCGGGAGTTATGCCGATTCTATATGTGTATCTGTAGAAGCATCTCAATCACATCGGCGCAGCACGAACTGCACGAACTCCCGTACTGCTCTCTGGTTGAGTACTGACTAGACGCTTCTCTCTTACCCACGCCAAGAAGACCGTTCGCTTCCAATTTGAATGTCATGACGTCATCCAAGAAAGCCTCGTATCCAAAATGTTATTTCCTTTTCCCGCAATTTAGAAATGTCCCTTTCTATTATAACATGTTCTTTTATGAATCTTGAATATATAATTACCTTTTTAGGATTAAATGATGTTTACTTTATATTTTATTAAATATATCGCGCGACTTTTAAGGTTGGTAGAACTGACTTTCGAACGTGTATTTTAAACTATGTGGTATGACGTCATGACTCGTTAATTTCAAACCAATAATGCGTTTATACTACAAATTTAACGACTATCATTTACTCATATCTTGCTCACCTTACAACACTTGCTACTCTATTATCTATTTATGTTATTACTCAATATTTATCGCAAATCTCATATCCGGCAATTAAATTAAAACGTATCTTTTTCAAAAGCCCATTCGATCGGAAATCTAAATTTCGGTATCAAATGCCCCCATTTATATTATTTTATTATTTCATAATAAAATAATGTAAATGTCTTGCCCGAAAGAAAAATTAAAAATTACTCCTGTATTTTGAATAATCGGCAACACTCCCCTTGTATACAATTTTCAATTACACTGTTTTTGAAATTGGTTATTAACACATTTTCTCATTAATCTATTTAACATGACAAACAATTGTACATTTGACTAAACATTAATCCTTAAATACTAATTACAATATGTTATGGTTTCTGCTATGAAGCTTCTATATAAAGGTTAAATTTCAAGAGTCTTTCTTTATACTTCCTTCTTTTAGTTCATGTTAGCTCACTTCGCTCTCACTATCACTTGCACTGTGATTTTTCACTTTTGTTATTGTAACACATATCTGTACTAGATCCTTTAAGCACTAAAATGTACATATATTTTTATATAAATCCATTGCACTCTTTAGACAAGTTCTTTCTTTGTCTTTCTGTGATAACTATCTATACATCTAAATATTTTAACAAATGTTTTACAAAGTAAATATTCTGTTTTCTCTCTATGCGGAGATGAACATTTTAACAATCTTTCTGAAGCTGTTATTGTGAGCTCTATACAACATATTTTTAAGCTCTTTGTAGTATATAGCAATTCACATTCTGCATTTTTCATGAATATGTAAGTACCTAACCCATGTATGGTTTTCAAGTAAGCTAACATTTACAATTTATCTCCAAGCTGATTAGGCGCCAATATACAAATGACACTTCCAATTTTTCTTTTACATTAAATCAAGGTTCCAAGGCACCACACGGTTTCTTGTATGGTCGAAGGAGTTGTTTATGCCATCTTCCCAGACATTTTTCATTTTTAACATCTTTTAATTCATAGGTATGATGACCAAATTTGGATATAATTTCTGCAGGACCTTTATATAACAATTCCATCCTTTTGTTCCTACCTCTCAAGGCACTTGATAACTTATGGTCTTTAACTAGTACCCAATCGCCTATCTTAGGTTCCCATTTATGTTTTCTACTCTTTTTCTTTAATTTTCGCTTCTCTGCCTTTTTCTTGATTCGTTCAAAAGCAATTTTCGCTCTTTCTTCCTCACTTAACTGAATGTCATTAATTTTCAGTGTTTTTGGTACCCCTATCAATATTGGTTCTGGTTCAATTCCTAACATTAATTTTATTGGTGCAAACCCAGTAGTTACATTAATGGTGTGATTGATAATCTTTTCTATCAATGGACAATATTTCACCCAATCCTTGTGATTATGATGTGTAAGTACACGTAAATAAATTCCTATATCTCGGAGGACACGTTCTGTTGGATTCCCTGATGGAAAGTATGACGAACAATGATATAGTTTTCTCGAGTCTAATGTCACCCTGATCTTTCATTGGCCTTATTTACAATACATAGGGGATTCACAAATTCTGAATTTGAAATCTCAATAACCTCATCTTCTAACATTGACTTTATAACTGCATCTACCTCTTCTCTTATTGTATTTGGGATAGCTCTCGCTTTATGTGTAAAAGGTTTGATGGGTATTATCTCAAACGAATGAGTATAAATATTACATTTACCAGGTTTCTCAGAGAATACTTCTTTATTTCGGATTAATATTTCAAACAGTTTATCCCTCTGTTGTTCATTTAGTTGATCAGCCTGAGTTACTTTTTCCCTCAACAATTCTTCTAAGTCTTCACTACTCTCCCTATCATAGTACCTAGTTACATCAGAAACCCTCAAATTGTCTATGAAATCATTTTTATCCCATTCTACATTTTCTTTATTATCGATACTGTACTCTTTGACATTTACTTCAGTTAATTCCATAGCTCCTACTTTAACATATTCTACAAAGAATGTATCCCCTTGGATTTCTTCTTCCTCTTTTTCTCTTACAATAGTTTCTGAACTACTATCTTCCACAAAAGGCACTATAATGGTCTCATCTACAACTTTCATTTCTAGAATCATGTTTTTAAAATTCACCACAGCTTCCCAGGCATAAAGACAATCACAACCTATTATAATATCTGTCACAAGTCTTCCTACAATCAGAAATAAAATTCCAAGTATTCTCCCATTTATTTCAATATTTATCATTGCTTGAAATTTTACTCTCTCTTTTCGTTTTCCCACAGCTAGCGAGCAATATATCCCATTAACTGGTAAAGACATTACTTTAAAGCCACTACTTTGTAAATTATCATAAAAATTTTGTGAGCATACTGTGCTATTTGATCCCGTATCTATAATTGCATTGTATTGTTTTCCATTTACTCCAATTTTGATTTTAGGTGGATCTCCTACTTTTTCGTTTTCGTCGTTTCTATTTTTCCATTCTCTTTTCTTTTGTATCATCATTTGCCTTCTAGGACTATTTATTTCCGAGTACTTATCACAATCATTACTAGGATACCCAGTTCTCACTGAAGGCGCGTTTGACCGGGTCTGGCGTTTCCCTGATTTTTATGTATTGCTCCTGTACTATTTCCCGAATTGTTACTTCTGTTTTCCTGCATTAAATCGGGGTTACTTCCTACCATGTTTTTGACCGTGTTAATGGCCTCGACCATTTCCGCATTTTCGGGGGAATTTCGTCCACTAGGATACCTTTCTCCCTGTCTTGGTGACCTCGGTCTAAACTCATTATCTCCGTTTGTCCAATACCCATCATTTGAATTTCTACTATGTCCAAAATAACGGCCCCGTCTACCTCGATCAAATCTATTTGTATTCATATAATTCACCCTTATATTTCTTCCCCTTAGATTACCATTTCTATTTTGGTGATGCCCTTCCTGGTTATATCTACCTTGATTTTCCCACCGGAATGATTCCATCCTTGGTACTGGTCCTTTATATCTTTCCCTAACCTCACTTCTATTCTGATAATACTGTGCCCCTTGCCCGAAAGAATTGACAGTTTCTTTTCCTTCATATGTATTTCCAAATGCGTGTTTTGGCTTATTGACTTCTAAGGCTGATAATAATTCGATCATAGCTGCAATGCTATCGGGTCGAGCTATGATTAGGTAGTGTTGAAGTGTTTCCGGAAAATGTGGAGTAACTATATTTATTAGATCTTTTTCATCCAAGGGAGGGTCCAACATCTTCGATTTTCTCGCTATTCTCATAAAATAGTTTACCATCGATTCCTCCGATCTAGGATTAAATTTTCCATTGCTTAATTCAACTCTAATATTAGCCTGCCTACTAGCTCCCCAATATCTGGTTAAAAAGATGTTCCTAAAGGTCCTGTAGTCATTATTGTTACCCATAGAAAGGCCTAGCCAATTAGCAGCATTACCCTTTAGGCATTTTCTTACTATCACCATCTTGTACTCCTCTGGTATACGTTTCACCGTGAAGTACTCTTGTAACCCTTCTAAAAAGGCTTTAGGATCATCTGAATCTTCATTTTCAAAAACTGGAGGTGTCATTTCATTTAAGACATGGTTAGGCCAATGTAAATTTGAATTGTCACCTATCCCTGAGCTATTTCCGAGATCAGAATGGGAATTACTGTTACCCCTATTTTGCATCGAAATGTCAGCTGATACACCTGGTATTGCCTCGTTTCTTGCAACTTCATTACTAAGATTGTTGTGATTACATGCATTTTCATTTAATTTCAAATTTTCTAAGGCCTCTTTTACCTGAGTAATTTCTGTTACTACTCCTTTTATTTTGTCTGTAACATCCTCCAAATTTCTAGCCTGCCTTTCACTTTCTACATCAGATCTTTCTATTCTAACTTTACACCCCTGTAACTCTTCTCTAATTTCTTCCCTTTGTTTGTCTAATCTATATGTTACTTTTTCCCTTTCTTTATCTAATTTTTCACTCACTTGTTGACCTAATTTCTTTTCAGAATTCTTTACTTCTTGCCTTATTGTCTCTAATTCTCCCTTAACCTGTTCTACCTGTTCTCTATTTTCTTTTACTTCACTACTAACTTTATTAATTTCCTCCCTAACTTCTTCCCTAAAGGTTTCGAAAACTCTCCTCTGATTCTCCAATTGCATTCCCAATTCCTGTTGTCCCTTTTCTAATTTCTGTCCTAACTCTATACTAGTTTCGTCTATCTTACTCATCTTTTGGCTTAACTCTGTTCTTAATTCTTTACTATTTTCATCTATCTTTTGACTTAACTCTGTTCTTAATTCTTTACTATTTTCATCTATCTTTTTACTTAACTCTGTATTCATCTTTTCCACTGTTCTTAATTCTTTACTATTTTCATCTATCTTTCGACTTAACTCTGTACTCATCTCTTTCATTATCGTTTGAAACATATTCTCTATTTCTGACATAAATGCTGGCCTTTCTGAATTACTACTAAACATTTCTGAACTACCTCTAGGTGTTTCTCTAACGTTCTGATCTTCTAATTCTTGGCATATTCTGCTACCAATTACATTCCGATTAAATTCTTCCATTCTACTTATACTTTCCCGAATTTCCGGACTTTCAAAACCTCTAAACTCACTATCACTGTCTTCCATTTCTAAGCTATTTATATGTGTTTTTCTACTCACCAAAATTTTCAATATTTTCACTATTTCACTTTAACTGCACTTAAACTTGTTCACTACACGTTTCACAGATGTTGACGCGCTGGGCACCTTCTTGTCTGCTGGTTCGATGCTGGTCTGGTCGTCTTGGGGGTTTGGTCCATTCTTTCGGCGCCACACGTTGGGAAGCCAATTTGAAGCTGTAATATTGCTTCCTAGTTATTACCTCGCCATTTGAAGCTGAAGTCGTTGGTGAAGTGATGTTGTTGGTCACATTGATGTGGTTCGGTGTGTTATCTCCGGCTAGCTGAGCATTATCTCTTTATCTCAGGTTTGCGTGAGTGTAAAGGACAACCCAAGAACAACTTTGCAGATCATTTATTGCATCTGTAAATGTTTTCGGGAGTTATGCCGATTCTATATGTGTATCTGTAGAAGCATCTCAATCACATCGGCGCAGCACGAACTGCACGAACTCCCGTACTGCTCTCTGGTTGAGTACTGACTAGACGCTTCTCTCTTACCCACGCCAAGAAGACCGTTCGCTTCCAATTTGAATGTCATGACGTCATCCAAGAAAGCCTCGTATCCAAAATGTTATTTCCTTTTCCCGCAATTTAGAAATGTCCCTTTCTATTATAACATGTTCTTTTATGAATCTTGAATATATAATTACCTTTTTAGGATTAAATGATGTTTACTTTATATTTTATTAAATATATCGCGCGACTTTTAAGGTTGGTAGAACTGACTTTCGAACGTGTATTTTAAACTATGTGGTATGACGTCATGACTCGTTAATTTCAAACCAATAATGCGTTTATACTACAAATTTAACGACTATCATTTACTCATATCTTGCTCACCTTACAACACTTGCTACTCTATTATCTATTTATGTTATTACTCAATATTTATCGCAAATCTCATATCCGGCAATTAAATTAAAACGTATCTTTTTCAAAAGCCCATTCGATCGGAAATCTAAATTTCGGTATCACTCTTACCCGTTTCATGGCTAATTTATACAAACTAGTTTAAGATCTGGATTGTAGCTGTGATTGATGAATGCATCTTTGATCGACAGATAGGTATAAAGAACCTATAGGTGGTAATTAAACTTCTATGCTCTTTGCCTATCTTGTGCTTTCAGTATTTCAGTGTCCAAACAGATATTGTGGTAGGATTAATGGGTGTGATGTGATTAAACTTTTAAAATATTTTAATTGAAAACTTAGAAAACATTATTATCGTGTAAAATCTAACTATGTAATGCATATAAATTAGTTGTGATGCCTTACTTCTCTTCTTTTCTGTATACATATACTACCAGGGCAAATAATTACAATTAAATTTTTATTCTGAAATTTATGAGTTAATACATACAAATCTTTTCAGCATTTTGTTATTAAATATGTCTTAATCCTCTGTGCAATTATTTGGCTTTTATGATATCCAAGCTCTTTATAATAATGTATATCTTCAAACATGTACTAAAATAAAATGAATTCCATAGTATAACTCATGCATTTGTTCTTGAACAATGACCTTGATCTAGGAAACAGTTTGCAAGCCTGGAATACCCTTCTTGCTCCTGTATTCAGCAAACTTATGGTTTGTCTTACTTGATGCAATATGCAGTGTGAATCGTCTGCCCCCAAATACAGTTGACTGCAAAGTATTTTCATATGGATATTAGTGTGTGTATATTGATTTAACTTTTTGATCCAGGCATAAAGATTAGTACTCCACTGAACTTTTCAAAAAAATCAAAACATTGCAAGTGGGAGTTGCAGCAGTCCCTAGCATCTCATACAGTTCTGTTCACATAATTTTGCAAGAAGAGTGAAGAGGAAAGAGCACCATTTGGTGCTCCTTGAAAAAACGTCTTGACGAGAGTAACAAAAATGACAAAAGATGGAAGAAAGAACTGACAGAATTATAATTGAAGTCAATAGGATAGATAATGGTGACAAGCATAATGGCGTTGATGGTGATTCAACAGAAGATAAAGATATGTCAGGCATAAAAGAATTAAAATGTGATAAAAGGCTTATCTGTTTTATTCATTATGAACTGAAATTGTTACTGAAACTATAGTATTTAATTTATTGGTGACTGTATGAAATCTCTGTATAAAGACGTGAAATAAGCATTCCAGTGATACCTGAATGGGTGACTTCATCACAATGAGATATCACTACTACTGAAGGCAAGTGACTCACATCCAAGCTTTCATTTAAATGTTTCAGTGCCCAAGAAGGATTGCACGAGATACAACTGACATAATGTTTACAATATTTGAAAATATTCCATTCAATTTCTCACCCTTTACTAAGGTTGAATAGATTTTCTAAAACAACAATTAATCTTGATAATCAATGCTGTAGTTATGCTGCAAATACAATTACATAATGAACCACAATTTTTTAATATAGATCCAATTTTATTTGGAATTAACCATAAGTTTAATTATTTGTTTTTCTTCTAAGAATTCAAATTATGAGCAATGCATGGAGGCACAGAACATGTCCCATAGCACAATATTATTATCAGCCATACATTGTAAAAATATGGTATAACATTGTTTGCATGATCTTAATTCAAATATTGAGAGATTAAGGCAAGTGTTATCTATTGATGTAAATGATAGAACACCAGCTTATTTTCATTTTTTATCTTCACTTTCTTCATTAAGTGCTTAGTTTTGCTGCAATTTAACATTTTTGTTTTGTATAAGCTGTATAAAGACTTACTGGTGTTAAGAGGTGGCAACTACACTTGAATAAATGTTATTATCGTGCTCTAACACTTGATCCAGTAACACAGAATGTGTTTAATAATGCATATTGTGTAGTTTTGTTTTATTACATATGCAGGTGAAAGAAAACAAATTAATTTTAAGTTCCTTTTTTAAGTATATAAGTAAATTAGTTTTCATTTTTATTTATTGCAATTTTATAAATTGTTGAATATAATACACATTTTACTTTATTTGTTGTCATTGCTTAAACATGTTTGTTTAGTTAAAAAGTAGCTTATATATTTTGATTCCTGCTTTAAAAACTTAATAAGTAGATGTTTAACTTAAGTATTTGATTTCGTTTCATTCCTTCATTCAAACTTAAAAGAGTGCTGATGCTATTAAACTACAACTTCCTTGCAAATATGGTCTGGATGGCTCAGTTGGTTAGGTGGTGGCCTACTGATCCCAAGGTCATGGGATCAAACAAGATCCAGACCAATGGTTTTTAAGTGTGCTTAAAAGCAACAGCCCCATGCATTGGATTTACTGGCATGTAAAAGAAATCCTGCAGGACAAAATTCTAGCATACCCATGGCACTGAATGATGATCTTGGGAATTCACAGTGTCATTAACAAACCTTTTTTTTTTTTTTTTTTTAAAGCAACTAGCACATGCAGAATGTTAAAAAAATATTGAAACTTCCAAAGACAAATTATTTCACTTACAGGCATACTTATGTATTTATTGCTAGAGACATATTTCTGTTTAGCTGTGTATTTGTTGTTGCTTCTTGTGTATGTAAGAATTTTCTGTTCACGTACATTCCTGATTTCATCCATTTTTCTTACCATATTTCTCCTTATACTATGCTTTGAACTATCATAATCATTTTCTGTATCAATTTTCACAAAATTACACTTAACAGAAGAAACTGATTGTGAGCAATCAACAAAATTCAGAAGCAGAAGAAGTAACAACTTGAGTCAAGCAATTTTTAATGCTAATTCTTCAATATAGGTGCAAATGGGCAAACATCGTAACCTAAGAAACAGAAACAACAAGATTAAGAGGGGGGACATCCACATTCACATATATACACATTATTTTTTTGGAAGAAAGACAAAGAAATGCCATTTGGTGTAAAGAATCTTAAAATGCAAGGTTATCCAAAAAATGTAATATGGCCATAACTCTATGTAATATTTTTGGTAGCCAGCTTTGGAGTTACAGCATGCATAATACTTCTACAAATCAGACATGATGTTACCATTAAGTGTGGAATGCCTCACCTCCACCCCTGCAAGCAAAATTGCATGTTTGCTCTTTCTTAAGTGTTTTTTCTACAAGTCTAGGAATGTTAGAATTAAAGTTCTCATGAACTTTTTCAATGTACTCATTGAGTTCTCCCTCAGATTTAAAGGACAAATCTATACCCCTTCTGTCATATCTATCACTCTCTTGATCATGAATGCTACCTCTACACACAGCTCAAGTATATGAGATGAAGTAACTTACATATATTTCATACACCTCAAATTCTTCTCCATGTGCAGTGCTGACCATGTCAAACCTACTGGGATTCATGCATTTAATGGGGAGAACTAAGTGCTCCCTCATGGAAAGAAAGTCATTCACCATACATGCCATACTCTCTGATGGAGTAAATCCCTTGTTTAAAATTAGTGTGTCATGCAACTTAGTGTTGAGCAAAAGGTAATGTGATTTTTATCCTTAGGAGGGGTGTTAAAACAGAACATGTATGTAAACAATCCACACACTTCTCAAAAACTTGAGAAGGAAGACCGGGAAGGGCTCAGTCAAATCACAGGTGACAATTATTTTAGAATTTTCTAGACTGTTGTGATCTTTGCATCCAGAAAGAGGGACATCATTTTCAACATATGCTTTGATAAAAGCTAAGATTAAAATTGAATTTTCTTATTACCTCCTTCTGGCACATTATTTGTTTGAGATGGTAGACTTAATCATTGCCGTTCACCACATATGGATTTTCATATCATGCGAGAGCATGCTTGCATCTCCCCAGTAAATATGCACATGGCCCAGTAGAATACCTGCAGGCTGAATTGGTTCACATAGCAGTAGACTATATTATGGAAGAACAGACATGTAGTCAAGTACACACTCAAATAACACCACCATAAGACAACTCAGGAATATAGGAAATAGCTTGCATATTTCATACAACTAACACCACCTACATGTATTGCTATATAATTCAGGGGTGTACCATTACCCCAACAAAATTTATGTTTTAGAAAATGTAAATAATTTAATTGCAAGAAATATTCATTCATAAACTTATGTACCCATGTTTCATATATTTTGCATTTTAGTATAGTGCCAGATCATAGCAATTTTAAATTTTGGAAATATATTGTATCTCATAAGTCATAACCCACTTATAATATGCTCTTCTTTATACATAACATGTTAACATTGGGCTTGTTGCAAATTTAATAAAATTATTCTCACCTTTGAAGTATCTCTCTCTGGTCTATAATATATGTATCGATAGGCTCTTAAATAGGTGAATACTTATGATAAATCCACAACAACCAGCCAACAAATAACATACTTGAAACATGAAGTGCAACCAATGGACATCTCTTTTTAAGCCATGCTCTGATTCTGTTAACTTCTCTCTGTGTAGGATGTACAAAAGAAAAGAAATTGCTCTTCATAAAAGTAAATTGCACATTTACAATTGTTTTTATAACAAAGGTGGGCTGTTTACCAAATATGATTTTATAGTCATCAGTGGGGAAAACAATAATAGTATATAACATAAGTTAGAATCCACAAAGTTGGAGAACTGAAAATGATGTTGACCACTGTGCATGACATTTGTGATCAGCTTTCCAGGACAAATCACCACAAATGGAACAGCAACCAGTGTGCAGAAGTTCAAGCTGTCCCACATCCCAGACAGCCCTGCTTGACGTTCAGGATAACAAGGGTCCATATCTTACAGTTCCAGGTACTCATCAGACTGTATGAGACCTGTCATGTAGCTGTTCCCTACCATTCCATAGCTATAAGCAGTGTATTATGCTTATATAAAACCATTTGTACCCCTGCAGTTTATATGCATGGTAAACACACACAGATATTACCTCAGAAATATTTTCTTTCCAGAAGTGAATCAGAGGAAGTTAGTGCATATACTTACTATGTGGCTATTTAAAACTGTGTACTTTTAGATAAGTTAGTGTTGCGCTGAATACCTTGCTGCTTTTAGCTGCAAAATAACCATTATGTCATAACCGTATTTCTGCATATAGCTAATTCACCTGCTGTAATGTTTTGCACAGGACTTAGTATTAAGCAGTGCTGAGTATGTGTAAATCAGTAATAATATGTGCAGTATTTTTACATCAGTTGTGGTTTCTCATAGCAGACTACACCATTCCTCAAGTGATGGGATTCACTACTTGGTTTCCCATGTGCCAGGTAGCACAAGGTTTGAACCCTTTTTTCATCATATGAACATTTCTATGTAGCGGTATGTTGTTTGTCATATACAAAGCTGTTCCTTCTCTTTCTCTTGCCTGTGGCCTGACATTTCTACTTCCTCTTTTCAAATCATGTTGCTAATGACTTGGCTTATCTTTGTTATTTTGTAGTTCTTCCACGTGTGAAAAAAAAACATAGTACACAGGTATGAAATGTCACAAGTAATAAATAGTCCTTATTGTGTCAAACATTCACATCAGTGGTAGAAATTTTCAAAATGATGCTTCATTAACCTTTCTAATGCTATTGCTATATTATCAAATTTAAATAATCTACCAATGAGGATTCCTTTAGACTTCATGTAAAATTTAAAACTAATGATTTTATGACATTGAATGTTTAACATTATTGAACATTATATAGTTAACAAAACTTAATAATATATGCTTTTACTACAACTTTTTGGTGCTAAATCAATTATAAGTGACAAAAGAAAACTTTGTAGCACTAATATTTTAGCTGAATTACATTTTCTTAGTTGCTAAGTTACAGTTGCAAGAAAATTTCTGTCTTTTTTTTAACCCACTTATTCAGAAAGAAGACTTTCAGCTTTCCCAAACAGGGACTGCCATCTAAATAAAATGTAACAAATGAGAATTAGTGATTTTAAAAACAAGTTCAAAATTAAAATAAAAGAACAATTATAATAAAGCTCATAAGAGCAATGTTTGTATTACATACTCCATCAGAAAAGTTGTTGTTGTTAGCTAATGCTGGATTTCTGACAATGAAGTCATTAATCCTCTTGCTCTCCAATATTTTTCACTGATGGATGGGACACTAGAAGTGGCCGGGCATATTTGAAGGTGGTCTCGAAAAGTATGATAACGTGTTCTTCTTGTTTTAACACATAGGTAAGATAATGAAGTTAATTCGAATATAGATGATTTTGCAGGACCTTAATTGAACCCTTGAGGGTAACAACTGTGATATTGTACATAAAATCAACCTTCAGATGAAACTTTCTGAAAAAATTAATAAAAAAGCTGGGTATGGTTCCTCTTGCCCCAACCTTTAGACCAATAAATTCAATGAATGTCAAATTGTACCTCTCAAGACAATGTTTGGCCACTAGGTTAATAGATTTGATGTACTTCAGCTGGCTGTTGTTTGTTCTGCTCCATTCTCACTGTAGGATCAATTATATCCAGATGATGGGAAGGCAAGAATGTCAATCTGATGAGAGGAGCCACCTTAGAGTCCATGGACCTCTTCAAACACTCTGTGGCCTTTTACTCATAAAGCTTCTGCAATAGTGGATCTTAAATTAATGATGTCGACTGTCCCCAGAGTCTTGCCAAAAGGACAGGCACCCAAGATGTAACTAAAGGTTTCTATCTCACTGTCACAGCATCAACAGTGGTTACCATCTTGGGACCTTCCTGGTATAGAACACAGTGGACAGACATTGGTAGTCATTTTTAGTGCTGTTTTCAATTCACTGCTGGTGTGCAGGTCAGGTTGCCAAATCCATTTATTAGCTATGCAGAAGTTTAGGTTATGAGTGATACAAACTGGAAGTAACAGGTAAAGTAAGGGGATGGTGTGGATGAGAAGGGAATAGGTTGCATCATTGCCAGGTTTAGCCATGAAAGTTTATGTTTCAGTCCCTTTATAAATTTCAACAAATCTATTATCAAACAAAATGACTAAGTGTACAAGCAGTTCTATATGTAACGCTGGAAAAAAATGCTTCATTTATTTTTGCCATTTTCACTAACCTTTCAATTGGTTTTCGTTTTTATGGAGCACATGGTTGCCACATCTCTATTATATTATGTTTCGTGTTTGTTCTTGTTCAGAATCAAATAGTTGAAGGTTCATGTATGACAAAGTGTGTTAACTGATGAATATTCTTTCACATTAGTGTGCTGTAGAGCATTTTAATATGAAAAGAGTTTGTAAAGCCTGCCACAATATTGCAACACTACATGCCCAAACATCTGAAATGAAGTACATCCAGTTTGTATAACTCATAGCCCGAATTTCTGTATAAGGTATATAGCTTATAGAGCACAACTCCTTTACCTTTTTTATGAAAGATTATGCCAGGATCAAAATTCACGCTCTTTTACCTCTTTTCTTAGTGCCTCAACCTTCACTGGTTCGTTTGGGATGTTCTCAATTTTAAGTTCTTGCAAGCATATCTTTATCTCACCCAGCAAGTCATCACAAGTGCTGACAATAATGTTGTATGATTTCTGTAGATTAAGATAGACATTAATATGCTGTAGATAGGCGTCCTAGGCAGATTAGAATAGCCCAAGTCCCTTATACTTACTGTCTGTGTACAACATGGAATCCAGAATATCAGTAGGCAGTTGCAAGATGTTTTAAGTGTTGATTTAATAAGTTTATCAGCATCAGAGAGGAATTTTGATGGCATTTGTTGATAGGCATTGTCTGAAACTAGCATGTTCAATTTTTGGTGAGTTGAAGTAAAGGTGAGGATGTCAGGCTGTTGAACTTTTTCTTTAATTTATGCATGCGTGCAATGGTGTCAAATACAGCTGTATTACGAGTGATAACTGACTACGAGATATTTAATATGTTCACCATGTTTTGCCACCATTTAATGAAAGCAAATTATAGTTAATTCAGCTATTTTCAATTAAAATGCATTTAGATTTGTTGACATTAATTTGTAGACCAACTTCTTTAACGTCTGAGCCAGTAATCGGGCTGAATCCTAATTTTTTTGCACCAACCATGGTGTCATCAGCAAAAACTAAAACTGTGTGTAAGGTAGTCCAGGTGTGATTGAAAAACCATGTTTTCCTTGAGCACTCAGAGAAGAGAGTTTACAAATGATATGATCAGATGAAAGATTGTAAAGACTTGGAGAAAGATTTGAACCTTGCATCATTGTTTAATGTTGATAGGTTTAGTTTTACACATTCCTGCTTCTATATGCATAGTATTATTGCTTTGCAGTTTTGAGAGGATTCCAAGGGATTGAAGAATCTTTTGAGTGTGTTGGTGTCCTACATTATCGATAACTTCACTTATATTGACAAATACTAATATAACACCAGTTTTAAGGGATTTTGCAGAAGCTAGAATCAATTTAAGGATGGATGTGTTAATTAAGGTTCGAGGAGAATTTACGAATCAAGAACATGGTCTGACCCATGGGCAATGTCAACAGTAATTCTACTAATAGCCAGATCTACTTCTTGTTTACTAAATACATGATCTTCAAATCACCTAAAACACCTTTTTCCATAGCAGTAGTTACAGAGAGACAATCTGGATGTATGTGAAATTTAGGAGTAGATAATTGACCATTGAAATGATGATAGATTTTATTTATAACCATTTTACATTATGTATGTTTGTCATTTAGGACTGCTCAAAATGCTTTTCTTCACTGGTTATAATATTGAAATTGCATTTTTTAATACTCATAATGTTCCCCTCTCTTCTCTTGAGCCCATCTTGTTGCTCTTCCTGGGTTACTAGAGTGCTTACCACATTGTTGATTATTATACAGTCGACGTTGATGTTGTAGTTCATAATACGACATTGCAGGATGCTTAGGGCCAGGGAGTAGATGTAGGCTCTACATAAGCAGCCTTTGCTCCTGACACTATGTTCCTACTTGTTTTACAGTCGTACAGTCTCAGAGTGAGTTGAGCACACAGTTGTTTGTCTAAGTCTCATCTTCTATTTCTAAAGCATTTTAATTTTCTGACACTTCTGAGAAAATATCTCTTCATCTTTGTTGTCACTGCATTGTATTATACGCAAAACTTTCTCTCCATGTTTCATCTTTATTCAAAACCCATACCTCTCCTCTTCTCTATGACGCTTTAATGCATACACTACCATCTTTTTGTAAGTTAGACACAAAGCCAATGGCTTATGCTTTCAGAGGCTTATAGTAAGCTTAGAAGTGAAAAATTTATCAATTGATAACAAAAACAAAATGTACAAATATACAGGTGTATTCTTAATTGAACACCTAAAGAGATAAACGTTTTTTTCTGATGGAATAAAAAGTTTGGTGCAATAGTGTGAGAAATGCATTGTAAAGGACAGTGATTATGTTGAGAAAGGATATCTTATTTGCATCTATATTTGAAATACAGATATAGTTTGAAAAAAATTAGTTTTCTGTTACTACTCAAAACACCCTCATATGTTGTGTCTTTAGTCATGTTCTTGAATTTTCATGAACACTGTTGGTTGCTGCAGTTACTAATTAAATGAACTGTCACATATCAGCACAGTCTACTCATTATGATGCGATTTCCTAATATTTACTTATTGACTTGTGGCTTTCATTTTAATTACATTTTCTAATAGGCAGCAAGTTATAGATATACACTTTGATTATGCTCTTCATGCAGCTTTTTAATATTAAGGTGCAACAGTTTGCAAAGTAGGTATGTTATTTTTTGTGCTCTATAAACCTAACAAATGAAACTCAAATATGTGGAACCAAATTCAAGTGTAAATGCAGAACAGCTGTGGAATTTGTCGGCAGTAATGAAATGAAAAGTTCTGTAGGAGGAGGCAGTAAGCTTGTGAGTGATAGAAAAATAGATAAAGATAACTGATTGTTGGACTTTAGATCAGAAACATACATTTTGTGAGAAGAATGAATGGCAAATAAAAAAATGAAGAAAGCACTGACAGAAACATGCTCTGATATAAAGTATAATTAAGGCCTATTATTTGCATTACTGTTGCTGTCAGTTCAATCCTCTCTTTTGGGAGGAAAGTTTCAAATTCAATTCTCAGTTGAATGTAGGTATCATTAAACCATTTTTAAAACAGTCTTACTGTGATGTCTTTTACCAGCTTAATGCTTTAAAAATTCTTGAGTAAAGATAGATTTAAAAATATGGTCTCTTAAAGAACGCCTGCAGTATAAATTAAAGTGCAATGTAGCTGTGCAAAACTGGTTACATTTAATCTCTGTGAAAGTAAACAAAATTTGACAAGGTGCTTATATACCAGAAGAGTCTGCCACCCTTTATTTTTTTGGAAGGTAGGCCACCTATCAAATGGCATATTTGCTTTAGTCCAGTCTTGCGCTTACAAAAACATATTGCTTGAAGTTCTTAGAGAGGGGAATGCGCAAAATTCAGAGGAACAGCCGTTTAAGGAACAAAACATACTCCTCACTGAAGTACACCTCAAAAACATATGACTTGTTTACTGAGAGCAAATTCCAGTTTCCAGCTGATTTTACAAACCTTTTATTAGAGTATACATAGCAATGTAATTCAGTAATACTTCTAAAAATATCTGATGTGTTGCACTCACATTACTTTCCCTACTCTTGTACTAGCCATTCTTACAAAATCTTATTCCTATACCTTCTTCATGTTAGTTATGATAAACATTTGTACAAATTATCTTATTGCTTATTTCCTTGAAGGTGCAAGGGGAATGTTAGAATACAGTATGCTTTGTGCGATAGTCAAATCTTTTAAAGTTTTGAGATTCTGTTGTCTTTGCACACTTAACATATAAAAAATGAACAACGATGATCCATTTCACAAAAATTGTTTTCCGAAACTCACACACATAACAAGGAATATCTCCAAAATGGTTCATCCAACAAGAAAATTTATTTGGACATAAATTGTGTATTTGAGTAAGATCTACATTTTTTGTACAGTATGATTTGGTCTATCTCTAACGGTTTACCACCTATGCAAAAGTCATCCAGAGTAAATACAACTACAGGGGCTATAGCCAGAAAATTCAAGATTTACATTTCATTTTTCATAAAAATATCTCAAACACATGACATTTGAATCAAAATCATTAGAGCCATTTTCAAGAAAATCAAAATTTTCGAAAAATGTTCCATGTAAGGAGTATTTTAGGGTGGGGCTATTTTCTTCAAAATCTTCGTGTTGTATCCTTGAAAGACATTAAACTTAAATACCAACTTTGGTTTTTAACCAACTTTTCGTTTTTGAGTTATGCTGTCCACAGACACACAGACACACACGCAGACACACACACACACACACACATACACACATACACACACACACACACACACACTCATACACACACACACACACACACACACACACACACACACACACACACACATGGACCTTTTACTAAAAATGCTCATTTTGGATTCAGAGGGTCTCAAAATATATATTTCCGATGAAATCTCGACATCGAATTTTTGGGTTGAATGCAATACTTCCCCTACTTACCAGTAGAGAAAGTAAAAATGGTCCTATCACACGAGTATACTAACATCACCAAATAAAAAGAAAATGGCCAATTCTTGTACTTAGAGCTGGGATTGGACACACCTCTTTCACTATGCACCCATACAGTCAAAATGCACATAATATTAAATAATGGTTTATTTAAATTTTTGCATATACTACATCTCGCACATCTCCAATAAACACATAATAGCTTTTGCCATTTAAGCAGTAATATTAAAACTCTGAGCAAAGGATTAAAACTGTCTTAAAAGGCTAAGTTAAGTATGAAAACTCACGAAGTGGCAATGACATACAAATCGTACTACTGAACTCGGAATGTGCTTTCAGTTAGGTCTCAAAATAGCTGAAGAGAATTATGACTGTCTCCTATGCGCTAACCCGTGGAACATGGGTTTGCGTCTCAGTATTGTACAATTTTTTATGCTCATCGAAACTTGGAAACCAAATTCACAATAGCCTAATTATAAAGTTCCTGAGGGTTTAGGACGTTTTAATTTAAATCATTTTTGGTTGTCTGCATTTCATAATAAAACAGGTATAACTTCTGCCCCATTGGACTGGCATGATGTAGTGTGTTATTATGAATGCAGACTCTCTTAATTCTCCATGTGTAAGCTGTTAAATGTAAATGATATTTTATGCCACTTCTTCACCATGTATTTGACAGTTTTGGTCTATGGAGAAGCAAGTGCCAATGTACAAAGCAACTCAGCATCTATTCCAGGAGAGATATCCTAATAGACAACAACAATACCATAAAACGGAAATAAAACAATTACAAATTAAAATAGTAACAGCTTTTAACATAATAATTGTTCTGTCAATGATATTTGTGAATATTACACAGTAAAAAAAATAGCACATGCAGAGGAGTCAAATCACATCTACACTAGACGTATTACTTACGAATGGTGCGCTCGTTCCAACTGAGATACCTAGTAATGTGAGAGATAAGCATTCTGTTTAACATATGGTATTCACTGGTCCCAATGAACATTTGCAGAGGTGCAAACGTCAGTTAGCTAATTATGAGTATATTAAAAGACGATGCTCTAACATCAATATTGGTACCTACTAATTTCATCGAGTGTGTGACCAAAGACATTCAGTTAAATACTTGGGTAGAACTTAGCACAGGGACTGATGTTTTCATGTTAGAGTATAAAATGCGGATTGAATAAAATTGGAAAATAAGGAGTAGCTGACTTACCTGGTATGGACACTGGTTTTACAAAAAAGAATGGAGAACTAAAAGTTAATATTCATACAGTTTGTCAGGAACCAGCACATAAAAAGAAGCTAAGCATTGAGAAATTAAACAAGGTGTTAAACCATGACCTCTCAGGTTGCATGCGCTGGTCCATCTGAAATGATGATGATGATGATGATGATGATGATGATGATGATGATGATGATGATGACGATGATGATGATGACGACAATGATGATGATAATTTGTCTCTTTGTGTGATATTGATAATTTATTTTTAATTATTTAATACCTGCTGTTTCATAATTAAAGGAATTATAGTGTCACTTGGGCCAGATATTTCTAGAATGGTCTACCAGTAACTATGCTAATTAATTAGCTCCTTTGAACCTCTTTGCTTTATTTTCTCTTGACTTTTTTCTACTGTCTAGGTGTAAGTTAAATTAATATGGGTATCAAGCACAAATACATTGAAACTGAGATTTGCCCTGGTCTTCTTACAACGTATCGTCTCCATTGCCACCAGAATGACAACAGTCAAAACAGCAGTTTGAAAACTTTCACAGAAACCAAGATTCTATAAAACCACATCTTGTTCTGAAATTTTGGCTATATACATTCAACTAAATTAATATAGTAGTCAGTGAAGTTCTTATATGGTGAGAACTACTGAGGGTGCTACAAAATAAATTATGTATGGCTTTGAGATTTGTGTTTAACTCATCTAGTGTCGGAAAACAAGGTTCATGCACCAATCCTTTTTGTTGTAGAATTGCTTTATTACCCTGGTTTTGAAATCCACTGAGCTTGAAAACATCATTTTTTTCAATGGACAGCATTGCCAGAACATTGAGACATTCTTGTGACATAGTATTCCTTAGAAATGTTTTAATCCATTTTAATGGAGAAAAACATCTCAGGTACAGCAGTGGTCTTAGCTGTTGAGATGATCATTCTCAAGTTTTATGACTTCTGACAGTGTATCTTAAGGTTATAACACATGTTGAAGTAAAGCACTATGGTTTCTGAAATGTAGTCTCACATAGCAACACTGAGTTCTGTTTTCAATCTATTCTTGTCCAAAGTGAGGTAACTTTGGGCAGTAACTTTAAGTTCCCTTTGTAGAAAATGGTTATGATATTTACTAAATTTGTCATACTTTAACAAGTTTGGTGCATCAACATGGTTTAATGATTCAAAATGCCGGCAAGCCTCTTGTGCAGTCCTGTCACACACATCTTTTGCTGCAACATGTTGTTTTCCCATTCTAATTTGCTTTCTGAGAAATGGATATGATAGCATAAATGTCATCTGACATTGACTTCCAACCAGCAGGCCCATTCTGTACAGCGGAAGTAGAAAGGTTCTCTTCATATGAGTAGTTTAGACCAAAATTAAGATTTAGATAGGAAACATAACTTACTGACAGTATTTGTGGAGTAAGTACATGCTGTACATACACAATACTGCCATTTCACATCAGCAAGCACATGTGCTACATAGTATACTATTATTACACAGCATTATTATCTAGAATCTTCAGTGTGTTGTAACTAAAAGTTCAGACATGTTTAAAAGAACGAAAGACATTCCAGAAATGCATTTGTATAGGAAAAAGGTATTTCTAGGTTATGAACCTGTATTCCTCAAGGGGATGATATTCAGAAAAAGCATGTAAAGATATAACATGATTTAAATTCTACTCAAGTTACTTTTGGAAGTATAATGTTGAATACTTATGCATACTTCCAATATACACAAAAAATTGAAATATGGTTATTACCACAATTATTTCTGTGCCATCTTCTTTCTATTAAACTTTGTGTAGTGTTTTTAATTGCTGCATGTAAAAGTGTATTTTATCATTACTTATCACATACTAAAATATTTCTACTTATGTTACATTCTCATATATTTTCTGTGTTTATGATAAGGAAGCATGTAGTAGAAATATATTTCTAAGTCACACTGGGAATTATCTTTTAAACTTTTATTTATACTTATGAGAAACCAGCACCTGATTCATAGCAGCTTCTAGTTCAAAGACTTCTACCTATCTATGGATAGTTCACACCAGTTCAACCTAAAGTAAGTTTGTGTTCTTGCTTAAAATTGATGATGCAATATGTTTAGTTTATGCTCCTTGCATGTCCCTCCTTCAGGATTATTTACTTGCAGAAGAAATGAATTGCTTGTATACAACTTGCAGAAGAGCAACAAGAGGAAGATAGGAAGTTGACAAATATTAATACTTCTGTTTGTACTTCTTGCACTTTGTGAACCAATTTAAAGATGTACATTCATATAGAGACAATTTTATATATTTTTGTATCTATAAGAAGCAAGGAAAGAATTGCCAAAGTAACATATTTTATTTACATAATGTTTGCTGGGCATATGCTAGAAAATTGTTTCTTACATTGAACAGTCACAGACTGTGAAGGTTTTATTTCATTATTTCAAATTATTCTGGGTAATTTGTGCCTATAACAAATGAGTACAATTATTTTACAGTTTTAACTCCTCCATTTGAATAAAAAGTCAGTTTGCAAATTTAGCACCCATCCGGTTAACCAAAACAGGAACTTTACCATATTCTTAGACGAAATATGGGAGTATGATAATGTTCCTTGATGTTAAGAAGTTTTGATTACCTTTGTTGGTAGTAACACACAAAATTGAAAAGCAAAACACAAATTCTAAGAGGAAAGTGATACCCGTAGAGCACTGATTTTATGCCAAGGTAATCATTGTACAGTGTGTATGTGCAAAGAATTTTCTGCTTTGCTTGAAATGAGATATAATTGTGGGTACCCCTCAATGTTTTGTGTCCAACAGCTTGAGACAGCTGTACCAGGATGTGAAACTACATAACAATGTTAAATTTACGTAATGTTAAGTCAGAATTGGTTACACTGATATCAGTTATGTTTTACTTACACAACACGTTTCAGGAAACAGTTGTTCCCATCATCAGGTGTCCGACGGTCTGATACCGTCTGATGATGGGAATAACTGTTTCCTGAAACATGTCATGTAAGTAAAACATAAGCGATGTCAGTGTAACTAATTCAGTCTGAACATCACATAAATTCAAAAAACACATAACTGTTTCTAGCCTTTTTTCATATATTAAACAATGTTAACCTCATCAAGTGAATTTCTGACAAAAATGACTCCTATCAAGCTGCCTTGCATCCTTTGATGTGTGCCCATTCTTAAAGAGAAAATTGAGAAAATTATATGCCTTCAGAAGAAAAAAAAGTAATAATGATATTTTTTCTTGGTAGCATTTCAAGACATTGACCAAGAAGGGAGAAAAAGAATGGTATAAAAATATTGCCAACAAATAAATAAAACCAAATCGATTCACCTATTATCTAATTGAAACTGAAATTTTTCTCCAGCCTGTGCTCTGTGATAACATTAGTCTTGTTTCTCTCAATATGAATACAAACAGCTTTCTATGTTTGTTCTTTTATCACTATAAAAGGCTGGCATTATCTTAGTTCATGAAATCAAGACTTTTTGTGTTGTGGTGATACCACAGATTCAAATTAAAAAGTGTAAAGACGTGCAATTGAAGTTTCCAGTTTGTACTTAGATGCTGGTAGATTCCAAATAAGGGGCTCGGATGTTTGATAACCAATATTTTGTCCAAAATTCAGAAACCTAATTTTTAATAACCATTCTATTGAATAAACTAAATTATCATTCTAAGTTGTATGTACCTGCTAGTTTTTACTACCTGTGTAATTGATAGTTTAAGTTTGTGTATGATACGTAAATGTTGGTTACACTGAACCCCTACTTAACCTGTTAGTGAAATGGGTGTGGTAACTTCCAGAAACATGATGCATAAAGCTGTACATTTTGTAGTAAATAATCCACCTACATTTTAACCACAAATGGGATTAATGACACTTTAAATGGTACATATGTTCTTAAATTTTTTCACCTGACAGATTATCTCTGTCTACTGATTTAAAAACAAAGCATGTATTGTATTATAATTTGAAGTATTTTATTCAAATTATCTGAAACAAATGGATGTTTGTTATTTGAGCATTGGAAATTGAATTTTGCTCACTTGCTTCACTTACTCAGTTACTATACAGCACATGTTTCAGAAGCAGTCACTTCCATCATCAGCTGTAGGAATTAATCTCAGCTTACTGTTCAAAAGCTTCTAAGTAAATTAATGGAGTATTTGTTTATTTGCCATTGCTTTAGTGATATAAAAGAGAACATTAGTGTTACCTATTCTAAGGATCAAAATATGGATATATTATTAGAGTTTCACGAAAGTAAAAGAAATGTTCAGCCAGCTAATTTTGATACCATCATCATTGTCATTGATGTCATCTTGCTTCAAATGTTTGTAATAGATACAAATGGAAATGTTTAATGAGTTTAACAACAAGCTTAAGAAGGAATTCAATACAGCATGAAAAATATATAAGGATCATTTGTTTGAAATGAGAATTTACAGTTAGAAACAAAATAAATTGTTTGCTATATAACCGCAGTTCTATATATTTTGTGTCATACCAAATTTTATAAAGTACATTAATGCAAAGTATCTGGGATGTACCAAATGACACTTTCAGCTAATAGTTTAGATAATGACATGAACAGAAATGCTACTACACTGAAATATAGTTAATCTCAATATGTTATGGTAAAGAAGTTCTACAAATCATCTTATAGGTGTAAGGCTTAACATAACTTATTGTTGTGTTTTCTCTAATCAGTAGCAAACATCCAAGATTGTGATATTGTATGTGACAATCATTCACATTGATGACTCAGAACAAGTGGAAGAATTATATTAAGATATGCATAATGTTAAGAATATCCAAATTTTATTTGTGAGCATACATATAAATAAATTACAAATAGTGAAATACTTTGTTTATTGTTACATTTATTTAGTCTTAAGTCTATTTTAGCAGATTCTGGGTGTTCATAAAAGTATCTCAACCTTCTTTCCCTGTTAAGTTGAAGTGTAACCAGAACTGGAGTTGCCAAAGAATTATTTCTCCTTCTAGCCTTGTTTTTTCAATTTATTTATTCTACGTGTAGTAAATCTGTTGAGAATTACCCACTTTATATTTCTGTAGAAATTGATGTTGGTTGTTCAAATACCAATTCTTTGTAGTTGTATGCATTTCTTTAAATAATTTAAATTGCATATGTTATCCTCTTTAACAGTTCTATTCCCAAAATTAACAAAATGATTAATTTTTGTCTAGTAATAAACACAATGTTTGTGCTTGCATGGCACATTTTGTGTAATAATAATAATTTTTAAGTGTCATTATATCAGAATATCTGAACATCAAGGAGAGCTGTAAGAAGAGAACACAGTGGGCATTACGCTGTAAAATGAGGAGTGAATGAGTGTGTGTATACCTATATTTGGTTTATGTACAGCGTAAATATTAGCATTGATTGTAAAATTTACTTTGTAGGATACACATTTATAAACCATTTTACTGATTTCTGAAAATCAGTTTTAATCAACTTTAGTATATAATTAATTCCTTTTCACTTATGCCACTTGTGTGTTACTTATAAACAAAGTAAGGACTTAAATTTTATGATGTTCTGTGCATGTGTATACAAGTTTGTGTAAGTGTGTGTGTGTTACATGCTATCAATTGAGGTCAGTTTCTCTCTCCAGTGGAGGAATCATCCCCATCAACACAGTCTGCCAGCACCATGACCAACATGTCCAAGCCCACAGAGTTTGGCAGATTTCTCTCTGTTCCTGGAGCTGGTAACCTTAGCAGCTTACTGCTATTGCTTGTTTTGTCTGTCTGTCTTGCATTGATGTGGATCTAATTATTCTTTGTCAAGTAGTATTTATGTTTTGATGTTGCAACCCATGTATTAGTTGTCTTGAAGTCTATTATGCATGAAGTGTTATTTTCTTCTGTTTGTTCCTAACTTTATAGGAATAAGAAATCAAATTGTGTTTTCCTTATTCCTTGATTCTACTACTGCTTAGGTCAGTATTACGCACACAGGTACCAAGAGAGTATTTGTGTCTATTGAGTATTTTTATATAGCCACTTATAAATATACTTCAACAAGCAATAAACACATTAAGAGTAAGTTTAAGAAAATAGTTTCACAATGAGTTATTAATTTCTGCACTCTACACTCTTCATTTTGTGTTCCTTTTTTCACCTCTATTTAATAGAAATTAAAAATTAGCAACTTGACTTTTTTGTCACCTTTTCTTAGTTTGAATAAGGGAATAGCATAACAGAAGAATAATTTAGAATTTCGCAACTTAAATTGGACAGCTATAGAAGCATTTGCTAATTTATACTGATGCATAATGTTTGCATGTTCTCAAGTAATCATGATTGCATTAAAAATGCAAGTGTTCAAAATTTTACCCTGGAAACCATAAAGTTTAGGTACTTAGAAAGCTATATGAAGATAGAGGTAATGAAAGAAACATTTAGCAGCTAATTCTACATGTTAAATATAGCATTAGTGCATAGTTCTTAGAGACATTATCATTGCAGTATTGTAAGTTAAACATTTTCTGTCTGATAATTATTGTTGTACTCTGGTTGTATGTAGACTAAAACAGGAAAGTTGAACGAGATTTGAAAAATTCATTGCCTTGACCATAAGTTTTGCAGCAGTAAAAATATTGATAGCTACTATTATATAGTCAATAGTTATGTTGTGGTTTAGTTTGTGGCGGAATGTCGTTGGTCTCTCGTTGTGTCGCCCTTTGATTTGGTTCGTTCCGGCTAGTCAGGATGAGATCTCTTTCTTTATCTCGGGTACGCGCAGGTGTTATAGACTACCCAAGAAAACCTTTGTATATTGTTTATTACTTCTTATATACTTTCGGGAGTTATGCCGATTTTCTACACGCAGAGGAATTGCACTCACGTCTGCACACCATAACTTGTAGTACTGGTCTGGGGTGAGTAGTGACGCTTTCTCGGCGTCCCCACGCTAGAAAAACGTTCTCTCCAATTTTAAAATGTCATGACGTCATCCAAAAGAAAGCCTCGTATCCAAAATGCTATTTCCTTTTCCCGCAATTTAGAAATGTCCCTTTCTATTATAACATGTTCTTTTTTTTAATTTCGAATATATAATTACCTTTTTATGATTAAACGATGTTTACTTTATATTTTATTAAATATATCGCGCGACTTTTAAGATTGGCAGACCTGAATTTCAAACGTGTATTTAAACTATGTAGTATGACGTCATGACTCGTTAATTTCAAACCAATAATGTGTTTATCCTACAAATTTAACGACTATTATTTACTCATATCTTGCTCACCTTAAAACACTTCCTACTCTATTATCTACATATGTTATTACTCAACACTTAACGCAAATCTCACATCCGGCAATTAAATTAAAACGTGTCTTTATCAAGCCCATTCGATTGGAAATCTAAATTTCGGTATCAAGTTATACATTTAAATACAAAATGCACATAAATATTGTAGGAAGTTAGGCAACATTGTAATGTCTTAGCTGATGATAATTGGAAAGTAGGATCTGAGCTTTCAAAGTAAAGAAAAGAGGTGAAATATTCTGACTTAGCTAACAGCTAATGGCTGCATATTGCTGATGTAGCTACTTGTATTTCTGGAACATACAGCACCATTGTGTTGCTAAATATGTTATGAAGAAATAACAGATATTCTAGAAGGCTTATAGGCCATTGCTCAGAATTTGCTAAGAGTTTTAATTTGATGCCATAATTATCTTTCTGTCCTTTATCAGCGTGTTAAATGGCAGCAAAGTTAATTTTGTTGTTTGCAACAAATTTCAGATATAGGTGGTTCTAAGGCCACTTGAAGTTTGGTTGGAATATCTCAAACTGAAGTGGTAATTAAGATTTTAATAGGACTTAAGTATTGTGGTGTCATTTATGTACTAAAGTTAGGTTAAAATGTTGCTATTGTTGATTAGACACTATGCAACAATGGAGATTTTCAAACACTATTAAGGATAAGAGTCAGAAAATGTGTCTGAAAATTTAATAAATTAGATTAGTCAGGGATGATGCAAGCTAGTGCTATTTAGACACATTACTTTGACAGCAAAAGCTAATGTGTCATAAAAGGAACAAAAGTAAGTGCAGACTACACCTTGCTTGAATAACTAGCTTTCTGGCTTTTGAGCCCAGGGGTTCTGTATTCAATTCATGGCAACTGGGGGAAATTATTCTTTAATTAGGACTTTTCCCTACCCTCCACAGAATCTGGGAGTGTGAATGAAAATGTGTTTCAATTTTAAAAAATGTATAAAACTAGTGCTTATTTAATCCTCTGTAAATAAATTTTCAGCATAATAATTTGTTTGTAAAGCCAATAAGATTACAGTTGCTAAAGGCAGCTCTGAGAATTCATGTGCTGGATTTTAATATATTTGCATAAGATTGCTATCATAAAAATCATTTTGATACAATGAATATGCCTGGGAAATAAATGTGCTTCAAGAAATCTAAAGATCATAAGAAAATAATAGGAAAGCTTGTTTATATTTCATAGAAGTCTGCTACAAAATGTATGTTTAATTTACTAACTGCTAAGCATGATTTCAGCATGAAAATTAAGATAAAATTAGGCAAGAGGTTTACAGGATAAAACGTTTTCAGTTCGTTGTTTCTTCTTGAAGAGTCTGCATATATTTGTAGAACTCAACTAATAATAATTCAGTTGCAGGAGTTTATGGTGTAGGTAATGTCCTTTTTTCTAAATATCAGCACAATGATAGTTTTGATAGCACAAATTTTTGTTGTTAAGCTTTGAAACTCTGCATTTGTATTGGGATTTTCTATTGAGATTTTTCTTAGGTGTTGTCTTTTCAACACACATCTAACAACAGAAAATTTTAACCAATTGATCTCTTCAGCTAAAGTCTTTTGTAGTGAAACTACAATACCCATTTCCAAAAATGTTGAGACAGTGCGAAATATACCCAAATGAAACAAAATGGCTGATGTCATACACCTCTCTGGCAAATATTAAAAAGTTGATACCTTTATAAACTGAAATAAATATGTGTGTATTAAACCATTCTGTATTGTAGCCAGGACATTGATGTTGAATGGGTGTTTTGCAACACGTTCCAAAACAGTTAGGACATAGGTAGTCAAATGCGCTGTTAGTAGTGGGACTGTCACAGTTGGTCAGGTATAATCTAGAATGATGACGGTATACCACATTCTGTAAATAGCAGTTGTCATTCAACATTCTGGTCACTTATTCTTAATAATGGGTCAAGGCAAGCCAGTTAGCGAAGATCTCGGTGTTTGAATCATACAGGAATTCAGAAACATCATTTCTCAGCATGCTATAGCCAGGAGGTTTAAGCTGTCACCATCTACAGTACATAATATTATCAAACACTACCGTAAAAGTGGTGAAATTGTGAAATTACAGTTTGTAAAGGTGAAGGTAGGAAATATATTCTGAATGCCAGAGTTCTTCAGATCATCCAACATCACTGCATCACACATAGGAATGCTACAATGACAGATATAGCCATGTGGGCCCACACATTTTTCGGGAAGCCCTTATCAACAAATACTCCATGCAGGTGCATCCACAAATGCAAGTTAAACTTATACTGTGCACAACAGAAGCCATAATCAACAAACAACAGAAACACTGTCATGTGATATGTGCTCAGGCCCATCGAAATTGGGTACCCAAGCATGCTGGAAGAACATATTGTGGTTCGATAAATTACCCTTTACAATTATTTATGGAAATAATGGAGGCCATATACTCAGGAAAAAACATGAAACGGATATTCCCAAGTGTTACATTTGTTTGGTACAGAAACCAGCATCTGCAATGGTCTGGGGATGCATGAGTGGCCAGGGACTAGGAGCCTTGCACATGTACAATGGCACCATCAATGCTGAATCATATACACAGATTCTGGAATAAGCTATGTTGCTTTCTAAGAGGTACCTGTTTGGTCGACATCATCATATATTTCAGCAACACAACTCCAAACCTCATACAGCAGGCATAACCTCTGCATGGCTATGTAGGCAGCACATTTGTGAATTGGACTGGCCCGCTTGCAGTCAATAGAAAATATTTGGCGTATTATGAAACGAAAATTATGACAGTGATTACCCTGGACAGTTGAATAGCTGAAAACAACATCCAACCAAAATTGGACAGTATTCCAGTTGCAGTGGTAGAAAGATTGGTGTTATCGATGCCCAGAAGAATGCAGTGTGTCATTAAGAGGAGAGGTGATGCCATACCATGGTAAACACCCCAATGTTTTTGGACTGTGTTGCATGTGCCAAAAAGGACAACCACCTATATCTTTATTTAAGATGTTGCAGATGTGATCCAATGCCCTAATGTTTTGTTTATGTATTGTATTGAGTTGATATAAATATACTCCAAACAAATATTGTTGTATTATTCATATATTTCGCACTGTCCCAACTTTTGTGAAAATGGGTATTGTATTTACATGTTGTCCTAGTGCCAGCATGTTTCACATTCAGGCATGCAATAGGTTATTTGTAAGAACAAATCTGGCTCACACAGTTAAAGTTTAAGCTGCGAAATAAGTGACTAAATAATAATGTGGGAAAAAGAGGGGGGGGGGGGGGGGGGGGGGGGGGGAGAAAGACTGTAAATGTATGAACAGATAGAAGTGTTTCAAATGTTTGGTGGTGGGAGTAATGCAATATCATTCATAAACTTTACTGCTAGAAGTAGGCCATAACATCAGACATTTTTGCCTTTACGTTGTACTAATTCAACAATACTGACAAATTTTCTTCAGATACTGCTTCATGTGGTGCAACAACCTTTACACTTTGATTTGGACCTGTCTTTGTGATAATTATAAGAATTATGATTGCAATGACCCTGGATCTCTTGATGACTGACACTCCTCCCTTCTGTCCAAGAATTCTTCAAAATCTTATGCCTAAGATTTCAGTTCTCTGCAGCAGTTTGAGGATGCTTTCCACATGAGCAATTGTCAATTTTGTATTGATTTCAGTTAAATATGAAATATGTCCAATAGTAACATAGTATAATATTCTACCTAAGGGAAACCCTCAGTTTTAAACCACTCATTTCTTAAAATATAATTTGAAGCTTTCCTGGCGACGAACATATTCAAGATGCTCTCGGGCTTCTAGCCAGATGTAGTGATAAAGAGACATCAACATTTCGGGAGTGTACATCTCTCCCATCTTCAGGATGAAGAATGAATAGCAAGAGTGAAGGGACCAGTGAGACCGGTAAAGGACAAACTGCACCTTAATGTACCAGGGGTATACCATATTCCCTGTGAATGCGGTACGCCGTACATAGGACAAACTGGCAGGACCATTTCCACCAGAGTCAAGGAGCACGAACGGTCCGTACGATTAATGCAGCCTGACAAGTCAAGGCTGGCGGAGCACTGCTTTGAAAAAGACCACAGAGCTAACTTCAATGATACGACCATTGTGGCAAAATGTAGCGGTTTATGGGAACGGAGGGTTAAGAAGGCTCTGTCCATCTCCTCTGAGAAGAGTGCACTGAACCGGGACGCTGGATTGCAGTTTAGTCCATCCTGGAAACCAGCCTTAAAATTGGAAATCGACCGACTCAGAAAACACAGATTCCAACGTAGCGGTGAACCACCTCCGCACTAGAATAGCAGCTATGGAAATACTAACCAACCAATGCCCCATTGAATATGAAATAGAAAAAGCGGCTCTTATTCAACACGAAAAGTTGATCAGACTCCCATTCAATACATGGCACAAGAGAAATTTTATACATACACTAAAGACTCAGGAGAGCTTTCTTTCCAAAATTCAAGACATCAAGAAGAATGTATACCTTCCTAATTCAAAGGAAAACTTCATATCTAAAGTCAATCCAACACAAACATTAGACATCACATATTATTTCCACCTGACGCAAGAAGTTAAGAAAAGTGATACTCCAACTAGTGTTCTAAAATTATTGCCATTAGAGACAATCCATACTAGATTTCCAGAACACGAATGGCTCCATATTTATACTGATGGATCATTTATATCAAACAAAGATGGACCAGGTGCTGGAGTCACATGTCACCTCTTTTCCTATTACAAATCTTTAAGTTATGGAACTACAAACTTTGATGGAGAAATTGAAGCAATTCGAATGGCCCTACAAAATCTTTTGTACAGAATTTCACATTTTCAGCAAGCAGTTATTCTCTCAGATTCCAGGGCAGCAATTATAGCAATTACTTCCAAGTTGTCACCAAAAAACCAAACAATTATAGAATGTTGGAAAATTCTTACCCATCTAACAGCACTTCAAAAACACCTAGTCTTTCAATGGATACCAGCTCACTGTGGACTGAGTGGTAATGAGAAAGCTGATTTTCTTGCAAAAAAGGGTACCGGCAATGTGCAGAAATCAATAGTTAATCTACCATTTTATGCAGCTAAAAGATTACTCAACTCTGAATTCAAAAAAATTA
Source organism: Tenodera sinensis (assembly GCA_030765045.1). NCBI lineage: Eukaryota > Metazoa > Arthropoda > Insecta > Mantodea > Mantidae > Tenodera > Tenodera sinensis. The sequence continues at coordinate 183,081,076 of CM060964.1, forward strand.
TTGCAAAATATTACTATGAAAAATCAAAGAATAAAAGATGGGAACTACCAAACATTCAAACAGTAATTCCTGAGTATCCTCGAAAAACAGCAGTTGCAACCTTCAGGTTGATTACAGGACATGATTGTCTGGCAAAACATTTAAACAGAATTGGGATATATTCTTCACCACTCTGTCCTCTATGTGATCTGCAAGAGGAAATGGATCGAGACCACCTTCAAATATGCCCAGCCACTTCTAGGACCCCATCCATCAGTGAAAAATATTGGAGAGCAAGAGCATTAATGACTTCATTGTCAGAAATCCAGCATTAGCTAACAACAACAACAGCACTAGACCGGGTGTTTTCTACTCTGTACGTACTGGCTGACAGTACATATACTGGTCCCTTCACTCTTGCTATTCATTCTTCATCCTGAAGATGGGAGAGATGTACGCTCCCGAAACGTCGATGTGTCTTCACTAATGTATCAGAAATGGTCTATCATTATTAGGGGTAGATTTATGTGCACTAAAAATGTGTGAAATAGACAGGCAAAAAGGCACTAAAAATGAGGAAATTAGACACTTAAATAGGCACTAAAAATTAGCTAAATAAATACTTAGAAACACAAAATTTGAGTAATCCAGGCACTTAAAATGTACTATAATTAATATTAATAACATTAATATTATATTGGTTGCTTACAAATTATACAAAATTCCAAACGACACAATGATCAAGATAAAAACATACATAAAATACACAAAATAGCTTAGGTGTAAAATAATTTAAACCAAATGCTTTGTTATTGGAACCTATTGTGATATATATCACCTGTCATTATCAGCATCACACTTTGTAGTACAATGGGCAATCCACTGAGTTTGCAAAGCTATACCAATAATTTTGAAATAAATTATATTGTAATGAAGAGTAAATGTATTAGACACGCTGGTTTAACGATTCAAAAACGTTTTTAAGCTAAATCTCATTGTAAAGTTGTATCATGTGATGAAGAAAGTTTTCACATTAGTCAAATTCATGCTTTGGTTTGGAAGACTAAAAATGTTCAGTTTCTTTCCTTTTGGCTCCCCTTAGCATTATTTGTGGTCTGCATAATGTTGCTACAAGAGTTGATTTTTACAAGGGTTTTAAACCTAAGATAACATATTAATAGAAACATGAATTCTTGACTGGGTGTGCAAAAGCAGTTAAATAAAAAAATATTCAAAATGAGTTCTCCACAGCCTTTGATGTAATTTTGTGTACTCTACTCATGTGTCTAATCAGCTAAGTCATATCACTTATAATAGCCAAGTAATACGAGTGTGCAAAAGGAGGTATGTCATGAAGTCATCAGTTGTGTGTGTGCAAAGACGGTTAAGTGACTTAACTTTTGACTTAGCCTATTTTACACCATTGAATCAGCAGTGCAAAGGTGGTTAAGTCAGTAACAGAGCTGACTTAACCTGCTATGCACTCCAAATTTAAATGACTAATCCAACTTGACACTACACCTATCTGGTGACTGAGTGTTTATTTTCATTGCACTAATATGAAGATTGAGTAATGCAAAACAACAAACTCTGACTTGTTAACAATACACATGAAAAAATAAAGTATTGCAAGTCTGTATATCATTTCAGTAAAAACACAGAGAAACTAGTTAACCATCTCGTGTCACTTTAACTACTTATATGAAGGATATTTAAATGCTATTCCTGGACAACATGTTGGTAGGAGGATAAACAAAACTATTTTTGATGATATTGAACTACAGAAACCAAAAGTGGACGCATACAGACATGTGATAGACTTAAGCTGAAGATAGAGATCTCTGAAGGCGATAAATACTAGAGTTTGAGAGTAAGAAATGCACCCAAGAAAAGGTTGACCTGGCAAGTCACAATGATCTTACAAGGAAAGCCATAACATTTGACTTACAACAATGCTTGCCAACTCCAGCAGTCCATAGCTCCATAGCCTTCTATAAAAGACAGCTATGGAGCTAAAACTTAATGTTCACTGCTGTGATGACAAGTAAGCATACTGGTTCATGTAGCACCAAAGACAAGCCTAAAGAAGGACTAATGAATAGAATCCTACCTTTACAATTAATTTAAACAACTTCATCTAGATGTAAAAAGTAGCTTATAAATTCCGATTTCTGCCAAGGACAAAACAAAAACAGTCACATTGCCATAATGTGTATGGTTGCACTTCAGAAACACCCAATCCCACAATCTATCGACCACTATTTCCTAATATTAGGTCATACACACATGGAGAGTGATGGAGATCATGCGGTCATAGAAAAAAAAATGGAAGTATCGTGTTCCTATTCATCATCCTCACTACTGGATGCAACTTGTTGGTTTACCAGGAAAGAACAAGCCATTTGTGGTCAGTGATATGTCTAAAGAGGACCTTTATGACTTTTCAGCATTGTTGAGAAAAGAACTCGTGCTAGGAAAAGTTGACTTAACTGGATAAAAGATCACTTGTAGGGACATGCAGTGGCTCTGTTTTCAGAAGGTTTCCTTTGGGCAATTATTTCTCAAGCACAAGTTAAGGAAAGATGATTTCAGATTTGTCAGTTTTCTCAGAAGAGGGAATAAATTTGCAGGTATCAAACCTTTAAGAGGTATTCTGGTCCGAATGCAATAAACCTAGCAAAAATAGGACTTGCAGGACCTACTTTCACTTATCTCAGCCACATTCTGGGAATTCTAGAGCATTGAAAATATCTGTGCTCTTAGTATTGTGGCGGGGTTTTATTATAAAAGATGTTCATATATCAGCGTGAATATAGCAGCAAATGGAGTATTGTTTTTACTAAAAGGTGGAAAGTTTGTTATAGCAGACGCCACTCTTATCTGCAGGGTTGGCGGTCTAAGAATGGAATGCAAAAGCCAACGTTCTTTTATCACAAACACATTTATTAGTTATTTACACTTCTTTTCACAATTTCAATTAATTAACGACTTTTAAATTTCGACAGCGTCTACGCTGGTTAAAAGTTTGGGTGTAATTTACATGTTCACACACCATCAGCAATTATACGACCTCCCACTTTGAGTTCACAGACGCTAATGAATATAGTACCTAGCGTCCTATGACGCAACACCGCCATTCTTGTGTATTCATCCGCGCAACAGTTCTCATTGGTTGAACTCAAAGTGACGAGAAGACATTGTCTATTTTGAGTATTATTAAAAAAAATAAGTCCCTGATACACCCAAATTAAAAGAATTAAAAATTTACACACTCTTACAAAAATATTTACATGAACAATTTTCTATTAGTCAATATTCTGTCTCATATGCCCCTTGTTTTGTTTTTCAAGTTGTCACCTTATTCACAATCTTGAAACACAATACAATACTTCTCCCTACTCCTATGATTCAATCACTTTGTACAATATATTTTTTTTTTTTTTTTTTTTTTTTTTTTACAGTCTTCTTCACTGTTTGTCTTTGTCCTTTGTTTTGACATAATATAACATGTCTTTATAAGTTTCACATATTCGGTTACTACACAATGCATTTGGTTATTATACAATACATATCCAGTTATTGTACAACACATTTAGTTATTACACAATATGTCCAATTATTATGTAATACATATTCAGTTATTGTACAACACATATTCAGTTCTTATACAACACATACTCGGTTATTGTACATTTGACATTGACACAAATACAATTTAAGTGTTTCATGTGGTTTTTGACTTGTATTCTTTGCTATGAGGAGAGAAAAACAGGATACAAATTTTGAGCTAATGATTATGATCATGTTTATGGCAATATTTTATTCAGTTCTTTGCCTTCTTTGTCTTATAAGCTTATGTATAGGCAGGTTATTGAGTCGGTTCTTAAACTCTGATGTTACTAATAGTACTAATTTTCTTGATTGGGTTATTATTCATTGTTGTTTGGTTCAACATTTCTTCGAGCTTAGCATTGGCTATATTCATCTCAATTCATGGGCATTGTTTTTCTGATTATGGTTTTCCTCACTTCACTAATTGTCATTTCTTTGTCTCTTATTTTTATAAGAGAAAACTTCTATACTTACAATCATTCTGTAATTGTATTATTTTTCTTCTCCATTTACCCTCGACATCTTTGTGTCGAAATATTGTATCTTTTTCATCATAATTGATTCATTTCTATTTTTGTCCCTGACATCCTTATGTCAAAAACATATTATCTTTCGTCGCTATGATTCATTTATTTAATGACAATCAGTGTCCTCATCTGTCTTTGTTGACAATGCTCTTTGTGGTCGATATAGCCAATGACTATGTTGATTTTCTTCCTTGTTGTAATCCTAATCTGAACGTAATTTCCTATAAGTAACCCATCAAAAATTGTTATCTTCTTTCATCTCTATTATTCCTGCCTTACACATTTGTTGACAAAGACTATTTGGTCCTATCTTTGTATGGCTTCAATTTATTTTTATGGTATCTTCCTACCAACTTGCCATTTGTATTCTGTAGCTCATATGTGTGGTCACCCAGCTGTTTTGTTATGACCAGTAGTTCCATCTTTCTCTTCGTGTAGCCATCATGGTGTCGATGTCAATTGTAAGTTGCTGAGATTTTGTTGTTTGTCATCCACTCGGTTGGGACGAACTTAGTTGTTGTAATTTCCCTGAGTGTTGGTGGAGGTTGTCGTTTCTGTATTCTGTGCAGTATCTGCCCTATTTGGCACATCTTCTTCTACTTCCTGTTGTCTTATGTTGTTAGTGTACCATTGGTCTCTGCCCCTTTGGCGTGAACCTCTGTCATATGACGGTCTGTGGTTGTTCGAGTGTTCCCTACTGAATCGTATGTGATTCACTTGATGGGTACGGTCTCCTGGTCTTCCACGATCATATGTATATGTTTGATGTCTCGATTCATCCCTCGGTATTGTGTCGTGGTACCGCTGTCTTGTGTTCTCCATCCTCTCGCCATGATTACGTGGTTGTGGGAAATGGTGTGCCCCTCTCCCCCTTTCATGGGTACTCCTAGTATTTCTATGTTCTCCCTCACTCTGGTTGTTCGTAGTCATGTCTCGGTTTAGGATGGGTGAGTTTGGGTGACCGTTCCTATGTCTATGCTCATTAGGCCGACCATTTTGTGTTTCAAAGGCTGTCAGCAGTTCTATCATATCTGCAAAATCTACTGGCCTCGCAACAATTAATCCTGTTCTCACTGTGTCTGGGAAATGTCTTGTTATGCTGGCAATTAGTTCTGCCTCCGACAAGTTGGGGTCTAATAGCTTTCCTTTGTTGGCTACTTTCATAAAATAGTCTACTAGCGACAACCCTTTGGTTGGATTGTACCTACCTGTCGCTAGCTCTACCCTAGTTTGGTTTTGTTTAGCTGGGCCCCAATACCTTGATAGGAATAAATTTCTGAATGAGCTATAAGACTCGTGACCAGCTAGTGTTAACCTGAGCCATTCTAATGCCTTGTTTTTTAAGCTTTTCTTAACTATCATCATTCTAAGCTCGTTTGGTATCCTTTTCACTTTAAAGTATTCTTCCATCTCTTTAACAAAGAGTTTTGGATCGTCTCCCTTCTCCTCGTCAAATGTAGGTGGTGTGATTTCATGTAATATGCTGTTGGTGTAACATGTGTTATGTGTTGTGTCATTGTTTGGTTGTGAACCTCTTTCTCTGTATGGTGAGTCAACATTTTGTACATTACTCAAGTAACTCTCATCTTGTACATTACTTACATCTAAATCATCTTGTCTTTGTAATGCCTTCACAACATCATTTACATTAGCCAAACTTTCTTTCCCTTTTTTCATTTCTTCACAAATTGATTTTAAGTCATTCTTTATTTCTAAGTGGCTTTGTTTCATATCATTTATAGCATCCTGTTGTGAAAGCATCACATCATTCATTGTCTTAATTTTAGGAATTACAATTTGTTCTACAGTTTCATTAATAATGTCTTTCTTTACTACCTCAATCTCTTTCCTTAATCCCTCAGTTATTTCTACTTTTACATTTGTTATCTTACAGTCTACATTTGTATTACATTCTGTTATTTCATCCCTACATCTAGCAATTTCTTCTTCTAACACAATTTTATTCTCTTTCATCTCTGATTCTATCTTTCCCATCCTATCTCCTACAATTTCTATCCTAGCTTCTAAGGCTTCCTTTGTTTCATTTAAGTTTTTATGTACTAATTTTAAATTAGTTTCCATTACTTTCATATTTTCTTTACACTCCTGTCTTCCTAATTCTATTTTCTGTTCTAGGTTCTGTCTACCTAATTCCATTTTCTGTTCTAAGTCTTTTCTCACTTCCTCCATTTTCTGACCTATCTCTTTTTTATTATTTTCCAAGTCCTCTCTCACTCCCTCTATTTTCTGACCTAATTCTACTTTGTTTTGTTCCAGTTTTTGTTCTATACTCTGACCTAAACTTTGTTCTATGTCATGTTTTAATTCTGCCTTATTCTGTTCCATTTTTTGTTCTAGTCTTTCAAACATCATCATCATTAACCTTTGGTCTTTGCTTATTTCCGCCTGTTCCTCACTCTCTAATCCTATCTGATAACTAGGCCTATCTGCCCCTTCCCCCACTCCTGTTTCTATCTCTTTTCGCGACATCTTAATTCCTTTATCTAATTCACTTAATGTTGAAAGTCCTGTTACTTTGCCACTTCTAAGTAGCATTAATAAATGGAAATAAAATAAAGACACAAAAAGTTTTGATCCTACTTTCTTTTCTGCTGATTCTTCGTCCAGTTATTTACGTCTCCTGGGTAGTTGGTTTCGCCAGATGATCTCCGGTGTTTTTCCTACGTTGATTCTCCGTGTATCGATGTTTTGACGGATCGTTGATATCAAACGATGTTCAATGGCGTCTTTTTCCTGCACGATGAGATGGCGTCATTTTGATGTTTATCGCACTCGTAATTTTGCATTCCATTCTAAATTCGCGCTCCACGTTGGGCAAGCCATTTGTGGCGGGGTTTTATTATAAAAGATGTTCATATATCAGCGTGAATATAGCAGCAAATGGAGTATTGTTTTTACTAAAAGGTGGAAAGTTTGTTATAGCAGACGCCACTCTTATCTGCAGGGTTGGCGGTCTAAGAATGGAATGCAAAAGCCAACGTTCTTTTATCACAAACACATTTATTAGTTATTTACACTTCTTTTCACAATTTCAATTAATTAACGACTTTTAAATTTCGACAGCGTCTACGCTGGTTAAAAGTTTGGGTGTAATTTACATGTTCACACACCATCAGCAATTATACGACCTCCCACTTTGAGTTCACAGACGCTAATGAATATAGTACCTAGCGTCCTATGACGCAACACCGCCATTCTTGTGTATTCATCCGCGCAACAGTTCTCATTGGTTGAACTCAAAGTGACGAGAAGACATTGTCTATTTTGAGTATTATTAAAAAAAATAAGTCCCTGATACACCCAAATTAAAAGAATTAAAAATTTACACACTCTTACAAAAATATTTACATGAACAATTTTCTATTAGTCAATATTCTGTCTCAGTATACTTCCAAATACTGATACCAATGACAATGTTGAGTGAAGAATATGTTTTTATTATTCATTATATTTTGGATGGTGAAAACAATTTCATGGAAATTTAAAGAAAGTATATGACATTAAAGTCATAATAATAAAATGTCTTGTTTCTCTAGTGTCATGTTATATTTTTCCAAGTTCATTAAATTTAACATCCTTTTATAAAAGGTTAAAAATATAATATTTGCTATACGATTATAAGGTATTATTTTCAAATACTACACTGATATCGGGGTTGTCTCCTTAGTACGGTGGTAGCACTTCTGCTTACCAAGCGAGAGACCAAGGTTCGATTCCTGGCACCAGCGTGGGGATTTTCTCCTACTGGGAGACCTGGCACAGGGTGCACTCAGCCTTTTTAGATCCCTGTAAGGCCAATCAAGAAGCTACTTGATTGAAAAGTTGGGTCCTGATTGTGTAGACTGCATAACCGGTCGGGAGGAACCGGGGTGCTGAGCACCAGTACCACACCACACTCTTGACACCTCTGGTAGTTAGAGGTGGGGGATACAGCAGCTAGGAGGTAAGGGCTGTTGCACCTTGGGTAATTATTATTACTGCAGTGATATGTTCTGTTTCATTATCCTTGTACTATTTTTATGCTGTGATTTTCTCAAGTTCTGTTAAATTACGAATTCTATATAAATATGGTGGTATTTCATCCCCATGGGAACTACAAGAATTGATTACATATTTAAAAATACAATTTCATTGTATGTTCTAGTGGCAAACAATAAATTTTCCACTGAAACCATTAATATAATACTTGTGTGGGAGTGGATATGTCAAAATGCACTGTGAAAAGCCACATAAGTCATGCATCCACCCTCCAACCCTTCAGATAATCCTCAGATAAGGGATGAAGATTTTTAGGAATTAAAGCAACCTGATGTTTATATTTACAGTATTAACCACTGAATATTTTTTGCAAAATGTGTAGAATTTTGGCACATAAGGGATGTGGGAAATTGATTGTAATCTTTAATTTACTTTTTCACATTATGAGGTTTTTTGGTCTTAACCGCTTTTGCACCCCCAGTCAAGAATTATTATACTCACCTGTTTCATACAAGGCTGACAAAAGATTACCTTCCCATCTGTGCTAAATGATGGATCACCGCTTATCCATTGTTTAAGTAGTACACTTCTGTTGCCTTTTTCCTTTAGCATATTTGCATAAGAAAGAGATCGTAATCTATGCACTTCAAACTCTGCATTTAGAATGGTCTCATTTCTCAATCCATTAAAACATCATGTAGCTCATCCTAGCTTACTTGTCCTTGAGTGAATTCTAAGACTTTTCAGAGTCATTAGCGCACTGTGTTGATTCTTCGAAGCAGATACATTAGGTGCCTAACTACCTGCTAAACCCTGTCTGTATATCCAATGTGTAGAGGTTATATTTTATGCAAGAGATGAAATCCTAGCTTGTCCATGTGAATTCCAGAAAGTGTTTTTCTAATTCTCTTTTAAACTGAGAAAGAGCTGAATATCAAAAATGCCTCAACTCAATTCAGTGTAATTTCACCTATTGAAAAACAGTTACTTCCATTATGATTATGTCAGATCTGAAAGATCTTTCTAGGCAGTTGTTTTTAAATGAGTCATGAAGTGTCTGTTCTGCTTAACATTGAATTTATGCAACTGATTTTATATTGCTCCTTAAGAAAAATTCAATTTACCTTTGCTTTCCACACAATTATATTTTTTCTGACAATGTTTCTAAATGAGCTTCTACATCAATTCCATGTAAATATTATTTAAGTCATAATAGCCTTCAATAGTTAAAGTATTTTTTTCTGCAGCAAACAGCAGATAAGGCAGTACAATTCATATTTGCATTTACTTTCACTGTCAAACCAGATGTAAAGGGTCGTTACATTTTATGGTAACCCTCTCACAGTCTTTTTTCCCCTCTGCTCATCTCTTACCATCTAGCATGACTTCAGGCTGCCAATTCCTGCTTGAAGGAGCCATATTTCATTGTTATTGCCATGTTAGGTCCAGTTAGTCTGGTGCCTCTGTCACTACAGTAAACATGATGCGTCACTTTTCTGTGGAAAATGGAGTGTTTATTTGTAACATTTTGCTTTATAGATGAATCTGCTTGCCATATGCACAGTGAGTTTGTTGGAAGCTTTTAAATCTCTGTACCACTGCAAGAAAACCTATACATGCAATCATGGGAAATTCTAAGGCTTTCACGGCCGGTGTCAATACTAGATGCAATAATATTAACCGGGCTTGTGGGCCGTGGTCTATTGGGTTCCTTCTTCTTCCCAAACGTTTCGTCTGCGACTACGGCAGACATCATCAGTGGCGCCACTGATGATGTCTGCCGTAGTCGCAGACGAAACGTTTGGGAAGAAGAAGGAACCCAATAGACCACGGCCCACAAGCCCGGTTAATATTATTGCATCTAGTAATCATGGGAAATTTGAAGCTTTGCATTCAGTGTTAAGACAAGAAACATTCTAGATCAGTTTTAAGAGAAAATAAACTAGATGAAATTGGTGCCAGTTTTGAGCAAGTACCACAGCGCTAAAAAAATTAGTTCAACAAATAGGTGTATCTCTGTCTTCTGCAAGAAATACTACATATCTGTTAAAACTGAAACCCCATCTCTGTACATAAGTGCAGGCATTAAAACAAAATAATCCCTGTAGGTGAATGAATTACTGTAATTGTTTTTTCTGATCTGTAGAAAGTGGTTTCATTGATCCTCAGCTTTTGTTTTTCTCTGATGAATCTTGGTTTCACCCAAATGGATGCATGGAAAACAGTTCATATTTGCTTCAGAAAAACCTGTACTATCACATGAAATGCCTCTGTTTGACCCAAAAATCGGAGTGTGGTGTGCAGTAAGTGCTAGAGGAATAATAGGATTCATTTTCTATGGTGAAACAACACAGAACATTATCATAGAACAGTTCTAATACCATTTTTTGATCATTTGACAGAAGAATAAAACTTGTATGTTTAGTTCCAACAAAACTCTGTAACAGTGCACATGGCCACCAAATCACTACATAAAATAAAAAGGTATTTCTTGCCAGATTTAGAATTGCTGATTTTCGGCCCCTTGTTCCCCCGACCTAACTAGTTACGATTTTTATTTGTGATTTATGGAGTTCTTCAAAAGATGGGGTTTATTATTCTAATCTTTGTATACTACAGGAACTTGCTGATAACATCATGCAAGAAATCATAGGGATTCCTGATGCTGAGCTTAGGTGAGTGAGTAACATTTTTATGAGATATGCTTGCCTGTTAGAGACCAGAAGCAGCACATACTCTAAAGTAGGTTTTACTGTGCCTCTACCAGCACCATTTCCCTGATAACTCTCACTTCTCTCACACAGTGGAAAGAGCCCACAAATGGGTTGCCATATAATATAATGACCCTATACATAGTTACGCTGCTTTTGTCAAAAACTAGCAAAGTCAATGAGCTTTTCATACTGAGATGTAAGTGCAAAAATCTACAAAGTTGCTTGTACAGTGCAGGTTTAATTTTAAACATCTACCTATAAATTCTAGCGGAATGCTCTATTTGTTCAATAGGTAGAACATTATAGACATAACACCACTTTTATTTAAACCCAGAAATATATAAAAGAACAAGCAAGAAAACAACTCTTGTGTGACTGCAGAAGGTGTACTGCCTGTAGCTGAGAGTTTACATCCAAGAACTGTGTATGTTCATAGTATTACTCAGAGTTGCAAGGGGTGCCTATTTGTTGAAGAAAGCATTTGTCAGTTCTAGCAACATTTGCAATAGCCTTGATGGAAATAAGCGCGGTGTTACTTTCACTTTTTACTTGATTAATCATTGTTCTGTAGTACAGTTATAAAGGCAAAGTGATGAACATGTGACTTTTTAATGTTCTGTTGCTTGCACAATTTCGATTGACACTATTCTGCTGGTGTCAACAAATCTCATAAAGGTCATATTAATAACATTCCAGCCCCATACATATAGCAGTTAAATGATTATTTCATACATTTAGATAATGTACAATGCAATACCTGCTAAGGGATCACAGAAGAAAAGGTGCCAACAGCTCTCCATTTAGACTTATGCCCTCTTAACAAGCTCATTCTAAGCCATTGCTGATGTAGTATAGTCAACTGTTAAAATCATCATCTCCAAATGTGCCTTTTAATTCTCATTGTAGCTCTTCTCTGTTAGTCCCCTGCAGGTAAAATGATTTTCTAAAGTATCTTATTGGTTTGGTGAAATCACTTGGTAGTAGCATTTACATAACATGTTTAAAAGGTTAGAACCAGTTGCAGTTTGAAAAAATGCATCCAGAATATGCTTTCTGTATTTTTTGATCCCTTTCAATTTTTAAGCATAGTATACTTCAGTCCTAAACCAATAGTCTTCATCAGAAAACAAAAATGAGTACAAGTAGATACCGTAGAATGGGCTACCTCTAGCCAGTTTTTAAATGTTCTTGCCAATTTTGATATGAAGATGTTGACTAAAATTCCTAATTAAATTTGAGAGGATTCCCTGATGGCTGTTGCACCTTTATCATACGCAAAATAATTGCTATGTGTATTATTGTTATTATATAAACTATTGTATTGTGGCCAAAGTATCGTAGAAAACATGCTAACTTCGGCCACAAAAAAAATATAGTGGAAAAACAAAGTTACACTTGCCTGTGTTTACTTCAGCTGCTGAAAATGCATTGTTTAATGCTGTACTTATTTTGGAATGAAAGTTGCATTAAAAAATTAAAGAAATTGAGTACTAAATACTGTATTTTCTTTTCTTTAAAACTTCGTCATACAAGAAAATAACTTTATGCCAAAATTGTCTTTAAAAGATACTTCTTAATCAGTTTGGTCATTTCTTAGGCCTGCCCATGATTTGTTTTAAAATATGTTGTAATTGTCTATAATATTTCTGAAAATAAGGCCTTATACGAAGGGATGATAGCAGTCTCCTCACAAACTGATTCTTCTGCATATTGCATACATCCTCGTTGTCTAGAGAGACGAGGATGAATTGTTTCCCCAAATTTTTTCTCAAGCACTTTATTTTATGTGTTATCAGACTTCAAAATTTCTGTAGCATAGAATCTCTGATTCTTCTCAATCAAAAACTGCCTAAGAACAAAGTCTCCTGTATTGTCCCATAAACAACTGATGGTACATGCCATAGACCTCTTGTGTTGGAATTTTTAGAAGAAAAGGACTCAATTTGGACCAAATCATGTTCTTCTTCTAACATAGAACAGGTTTCTTGAGGTTCCATTGCTCTTGAAATGTTTCTACTGACACATTTCTTCCAGGTTTTACATTCAACCCCTTTGACTATTCTATTCTTTTTCTCTCCTATGCATGCAGATTTCAGGAATTCCTAGAGTGAGTCACTCCAAGACACCTCGCAGTTCTTGTTCTGCTTTTTTTTGTTAATATTCTATAAAGTAAGTTGCTATGGTACTACATTGGGTTTGTCTATATATCCTATTTGGTCTAGCTTTGTTCCTTTTCAGAGGTGTTGGTTTAAAAACATATTCAGGGACTACTTCAATATAGTTGGTGCTGTATCCTGGCAAGAGCAGCATTTGGAATTTTTCTTTGGTATTTTGGAATGGCCGAAGTTAACCTGAATATTCACACCAATGAACATAGAACTAATTCAGTGAAACAGTAATTGTTTAATCTGTTTCAATATTAAATAACATATATTTAGAGATACTTACTCATCAATAAGGTGAAACATAAATCACCTACACTTTCAAGTTTTAGCATAAGTTTGTTTTCACTCTTGCCAACAGCAACACTTGCCAACAGCAACACTTATCAACAGAACAATATCAGCTACTATTGCTGTCTACCTTATGCACCAAGTTGCATGAATAACACCTTTCCAACTTTTGTAGGTTCAGGATGTTAGGTTACTGATGTCACACAATCTTACCTTTATGTTTCTCACCAACATTGTCGATTTGAGGTTCTCTCTGGTTCTCGTTGTCTCAGTATATGTTCTGGCTAGCTAGTTAACAGTGGGAGATCCATGGGCTTTCCTTTTGATAATAAAGGAGCCATGAACATCAGGTCATGGTGCAGACCAAAGACAAGACCAAGGACCTCTAAATCCCTTGTTTAATTTTCTTCAAGAATCCTTTTGCACTTCCACAATAATTAAAACAAAGAAAACTGTCTTTGTCACATAAGAATGATGTCTCCAGTGAAACAGTTTACCTACTCCCTTCAGCTTGTGTGTCTTTATGCATGTTTCCCTTGTAATAAATTACTCACAAGAGCTACCACAAATTTGGAAACATTTTCTATTTATTGGCCAGATAGCACTTGCATAAATTTCTATATGTTCACACAACATAACTATGTTCTTGCACTCCATAAAGTGTTGTTAGGCAGCAAATGTCAGTATCTGCAGCAAGGGCATTTCTGCTGAATGTATTTGAGCAACTACCTATTCTTAGCTAAAATTCTTATATTTATAGTTCCTAGGCTTTGCATCTAAACATTCTCTGACTGACTGCTGTTTACATACTCTGAAAGTGTCACTTCCTTGCTTAAACCCAATCTCTTATGCTTTTGGTTGAAATTGAGCCCCAGTACTGGAATTACGAAATGGACCCAGGGTTTCGCCAGTTTCTCCTGTCGTAATCATCCTCTCGTTTTTCCTGTCACAGCAAATTTACTTAGAAAGGGACAAAGAGTTGGCACCTTTCACTATAATGTAAAGGAATTACAATGTGTTGTGGTCATAGAACTTTATGAGAACACCTTGTGCTTTATAGGGAAAAAATCAATCAGTTGAAGAATTAATATCCTGCTGCCGTGTTACCATGGTTGCTCAGTAATTAAGAGTAGTAACATGATAAGCCAAAGATCTGTGGTACAAATCCCAAATATGGCAATGAATTTTTCAATCTGATTTTACATTTCCAATGTCAACCTGCACATGAAAGATGTGGAATAATTAATGAATATTGCAGAAAGCACTTTTTTCCACCGAAAAGGATTAACTGTGCTGATCTATATTTTATTGGACTGTAGAATTGAGGTAGATGCCACTCACATTCCCTCATCAGAAAAAATATTTATGAGATTACTCACTCTGTGGTGAGTCTTTTTGTTGTTCCTACTGTACATTTGCCTTTGTCACCAACAGCATATTTTGCAATGGCAACAATAATTTCTTTAATTGTTGGTGAAATTATAAATGCTGCTTATGTTTGGTGTAAAGTATGCAGGTCAGGTATACATACTGCTTCCACTAAATACATACATGTATCTGCACAAAGATAACTATAAAATGATATTGACTGTTAAAATAACTGCAAATGGAACAACAAATAAATGTTTGAATTTCTCAATGTAACTCCAGAGATAACATGGTAGACCAGGGTACAATAAGGCCTAGATACATTGGTTTCCCCAGTTTGCTACCTTAGACATATTTCCTTTAAATTCATTTAAAATGAAATGAATGTATATATAGAGTAAGGTCAGGGTGCTAAAGTTTTTATGTTTTTTGTACATGTTGTGTTTGTGCTTATAAGAGGCATAGATTATTGTGACAAATCTATTTGCCTTGTGTGAAGTTTGTTTCAACTAATTAAATCTTTACGTATATCTTCCCTTAAGCCTACCAAATCTAGAAAAAGGGAGCATTAATGGATTGTGCTATAATATTATGATTTATTCTATAGCTTTTATCATATGAACTTGTAATTTTAGTTTATCTATGTATTTTAGAAAGCTTTAAACAAGTTAATAGTAATAAAATAATAAAATTGTGCAATTTCAATTTGTAGAGTAATATCCTAAGCAGTAATGTAGCTCTATATATATATATATTTTTTTTTATTTTTTTATTTTTTGTGCAGCTAATAATACATATTTTCTCAGCAGACATATATATTATATACTTAGAAATAGGAAAGTGCAATTACTTGTTCTCTATTGAGATATGTATAAACAGCAGCTGGAGAATGAAGGAGAGTGAAAGTATAACAGATCTAAGTGCATCTTTAAGCATGACATAATTGAATGAGGGTTTAATCAATGATGAAAAATTCTGATTCTCCCTGATCTCTATTATTGTAGAACAGAATTTTTCATCATTTCTTGTCTTACTGAGTATCAAAAAAGTAAGTGTTGCACTTCATGCGCAAATTCTCTTTTGGTAATTTGCAAGAGAAATAGTAATTGCACTATAGCAAAAATCCTGGTAAAGTTGTATTGCACATAGTGAACATATTTAGCAACAGATCTGTTACACTTGTTTGTTCAGTTCATGATGGCAGATGAAAGTGCATACCCAGAAATATTTACACTTGAGCCAGTGAAGTATAACAATCTGCTGTTGATGGACATCTAAAATGTTTTCTTCTCATTTGTTTGTTTTGTTTGAGAAACAGAGCCAGTTCCACTTAAAACTTTTTGGTTTAATATAAATGCACTTAATATGTAGAATAGATTTTTTCAATCATTCTTCAAACTACAAAGAATTATATATAGGTGTGTCTTATTCAACAACTATCATTTTTAATTTTGTACTTAATCAGTGCATTTCTTCTTTTACATTTATTGGAAACTAAATAAGTAGCAAATAAATCCAGAACATGGAAAGATGCATGTCTATGGGCTTAGTATTATTTTTGCAGAGTTAAGTAAAAATTATCAGGATACTATTTTCATTTTTTGCAATTTATGTAAGTTAAAGCTGATAAAGGTTTAAGGATTTATGCTTACCAGTGGCCTAATTTGATTATATCCAAAATGTTATAATATTTCAAGAATAGCAGGAAAATAACAAGTTACATTATACTTTCATTTCAGTAATACTTTCATTCCATGTAGAATAATTACCTTTTTATGTAGGACTGTCCAATACATGTTATATGTTAAGCATAAGGCCACTTAGTCCAAATAAACTGCTAAATTTGTAAGCCTATAATGAAGATGTAGCTGCTTTGCCCTGTCCTTTTGATGCTTCGTATTATCTCCCTTATTTGAGTAAACATACTTTGAATATAAGGGGCATGTAACCTACTATATATTATAATGAAAGCAGTGTAAAAAGTTGTCATAATTTAGATTGCATCTGATTAAACATCTGTGGTGCAATATTCTCAGCAGAAATAATGTTGATTAAAGTAATCTATACAGTGTTCTTACAGAGAGGGGAAAAGAGACAGACCAAAATATAAGTGATATGTTCATGAGAAGACTTGTCTTTTTGATAAGCAAGATTAATAATTAAGTCTGTTCCTGCTGAATCTCTACAGTTTTATTTTTCTCTCTATTTTCTCCCAATGACATCATATGAAGACCTGTTAGAAAGCTTGTGCATTATTCATTGGTAACAGTTTTTCAGATTCAAATTATGAAGCAGTTATTAAGATTGTATTATTTTTACATGCCAGTTACTTTCAAAGGCATATCAACATAATTTTCACTATATTTTGACATGTTAAGCAAATAATTTTTAAACCTAATCAAGGCATTACAGGAAAATACCTGGAAAAAATGGGAACTGCAACCACTTATACAGCTTTCATGTTTTAAGTAAGTAATGGGCATAAAGCCTTTGATAGTGTCTGGTTCCCTTATAATACAGCACTTTGAGAATTAAAACAGATGTCAAAATGATTATTAGAGTGTTTGTTGATTTTCAACATAAATTATTTCAGTTAACCAACTGTACATGTCAAGATGTTAAATGAAAACCATAAAACCTAACAATATTAAAAATCTATGTTAACTCTGGTGTAATAAGTCATATAAAAGTAAATGATATTGAGAGTACAACACAGTTGCAGCAGGATCAAATATAGGTGGTTCTTTTGGTTAAATCAAAACCTAAGTATGTGCATAAAACAAGCCCATACAGCCCATTTGCAAAGCTGTCATGAAAACTGACCACTGTAGAACCACTTCTCACTATGGTAATTTTTACTACAGTTCAAAGTGGCCAGCAGATTTATAAAGGAAGCAACAGCATAAATATGTAAATGTGTAGCATTATTATGTAGTTTTTATAGTGTTAAAAGTTAATAATATTTGAGATAAGACAGAGAAGATAAAATCAAATTCAGTTTTATGTGACAGAACTTATCAGATACACAATTTTACCAGTAGATGAGTTTTTAAAAGTGAATTAATCAACTTAAGCCACACCAATTACTACTCACCCTATTGCTTTTTCAAGCAAGTCCCTTTTGATGGTGGTATTGTGGCTGTCTAAGCATTCAGTCTTTGTTATTGAATTCTTGCTATATGCAGTGATGCTGATGATAATAAACCATCATGTTGTGGCGGAATGTCGTTTGGTCGTTCACGTCGGATCGCCATTTGATGCGTAAATATCGTTGGTCACGTTGTGTCGCCCTTTGATTTGGTTCGCTCCGGCTAGTCAGGATGAGATCTCTTTCTTTATCTCGGGTATGCGTAGGTGTTATAGATTACCCCAAGAAAAACTTTTGTATATTGTTTATTACTTCTTATATACTTTCGGGAGTTATGCCGATTTTCTACACGCAGAGGAATCGCACTCACGTCTGCACACCACAACGGGCCGTACTGGTCTGGGGTGAGTGGTGACGCTTTCTGGCTTACCCACGCTAGGAAAACGTTCTCTCCAATTTTAAATGTCATGACGTCATCCAAGAAAGCTTCGTATCCAAAATGCTATTTCCTTTTCCCGCAATTTAGAAATGTCCCTTTGTATTATAACATGTTCTTTTTTGAATTTCAAATATATAATTACCTTTTTATGATTAAACGATGTTTACTTTATATTTTATTAAATATATCGCGCGACTTTTAAGGTTGGCAGACCTGAATTTTGACTGATTTCAAACTATATGGTATGACGTCATGACTCGTTAATTTCAAACCAATAATGTGTTTATCCTACAAATTTAACGACTATTATTTACTCATATCTTGCTCACCTTAAAACACTTCCTACTCTATTATCTACATATGTTATTACTCAACACTTAACGCAAATCTCACATCCGGCAATTAAATTAAAACGTGTCTTTATCAAGCCCATTCGATTTGAAATCTAAATTTCGGTATCAAATGCCCCCATTTATGTTATTTTATTATTTCATAATAAAATAATGTAAATGTCTTGCCCGAAAGAAAAATTAAAAATTACTCCTGTATTTTGAATAATCGGCAACACTCCCATTATATACAATTTTCAATTACACTGTTTTGAAATTGGTTATTAACACATCTTCTCATTAATCTTTATAACATGACAAACAATTATACACTTGACTAAACATTAATCCTTAAATACTAATTACAATATGTTATGGTTTCTTCTGTGAAACTTTTATATAAAGGTTAAATTTCAAGAGTCTTTCTTTATACTTCCTTCTTTTAGTTCATGTTTGCTCACTTCGCTCTCACTATCACTTGCACTGTGATTTTTCACTTTTGTTATTGTAACACATATCTGTACTAGATCCTTTAAGCACTAAAATGTACATATATTTATATAAATCCATTACACTCTTTAGACAAGTTTTTTATTTGTCTTGCTGTGATAACTATCTATACATCTAAATATTTTAACAAATGTTTACAAAGTAAATATTCTGTTTTCTCTCTATGCGGAGATGAACATTTTAACAATCTTTCTGAAGCTGTTATTGTGAGCTCTATACAATGTATTCTTAAGCTCTTTGTAGTATATAGCAATTCACATTCTGCATTTTTCATGAATATGTAAGTACCTGACCAATATATGGTTTTCAAGTAAGCTAACATTTAAATTTTATCTCAAAGCTGATGGGGCGCCAATAGACAAATGACACTTCGAATTTTACATGAAATCAAGGTTCCAAGGTACCACACGGTTTCTTGTATGGTCGAAGGAGTTGTTTATGCCACCTTCCCAGACATTTTTCATTTTTAACATCTTTTAATTCATAGGTATGATAACCAAATTTCGATATAATTTCTGCAGGACCTTTATATAACAATTCCATCCTTTTGTTCCTACCTCGCAAGGCACTTGATAACTTATGGTCTTTAACTAGTACCCAATCGCCTATCTTAGGTTCCCATTTATGTTTTCTACTCTTTTTCTTTAATTTTCGCTTCTCTGCCTTTTTCTTGATTCGTTCAAAAGCAATTTTCGCTCTTTCTTCTTCACTTAACTGAATGTCATTAATTTTGAGTATTTTTGGTACCCCGATCAATATTGGTTCTGGTTCAATTCCTAACATTAATTTTATTGGTGCAAACCCAGTAGTTACATTAATGGTGTGATTGATAATCTTTTCTATCAATGGACAATATTTCACCCAATCCTTGTGATTATGATGTGTAAAAGGTTTGATGGGTATCATCTCAAATGAATGAGTATAAATATTACATTTACCAGGTTTCTCAGAGAATACTTCTTTATTTCGGATTAATATTTTAAACAGTTTATCCCTCTGTTGTTCATTTAGTTGATCAGCCTGAGTTACCTTTTCCCGCAATAATTCTTCTAAGTCTTCACTACTCTCCCTATCATAGTACCTAGTTGCGTCAGAAAACCTCAAATTGTCTATGAAATCACTTTTATCCCATTCTACATTTTCTTTATTATCGACACTGTACTCTTTGACATTTACTTCAGTTAATTCCATAGCTCCTACTTTAACATATTCTACAAAGAATGTATCCCCTTGGATTTCTTCTTCCTCTTTTTCTCTTACAATAGTTTCTGAACTACTGTCTTCCACAAATGGCACTATAATGGTCTCATCTTCAACTTTCATTTCTACAATCATGTTTTTAAAATTCACCACAGCTTCCCAGGCATAAAGACAATCACAACCTATTATAATATCTGTCACAAGTCTTCCTACAATCAGAAATAAAATTCCTAGTATTCTCCCATTTATTTCAATATTTATCATTGCTTGAAATTTTACTCTCTCTTTTCGTTTTCCCACAGCTAGCGAGCAATATATCCCATTAACTGGTAAAGACATTACTTTAAAACCATTACTTTGTAAATTATCATAAAAATTTTGTGAGCATACTGTGCTATTTGATCCCGTATCTATAATTGCATTGTATTGTTTTCCATTTACTCCAATTTTGATTTTAGGTGGATCTCCTACTTTCTCGTTTTCGTCGATTCTATTTTTCCATTCTCTTTTCTTTTGTATCATCATTTGCCTTCCAGGACTATTTATTTCCGAGTACTTATCACAATCATTACTAGGATACCCAGTTCTCACTGAAGGCGCGTTTGACCGGGTCTGGCGTTTCCCTGATTTTTAGGTATTGCTCCTGTACTATTTCCCGAATTGTTACTTCTGTTTTCCTGCATTAAATCGGGGTTACTTCCTACCATGTTTTTGACCGTGTTAATGGCCTCAACCATTTCCGCATTTTCGGGGGAATTTCGTCCATTAGAATACCTTTCTCCCTGTCTTGGTGACCTCGGTCTAAACTCATTATCTCTGTTTGTCCAATACCCATCATTTGAATTTCTACTATGTCCAAAATAACGTCCCCGTCTACCTCGATCAAATCTATTTGTATTCATATAATTCACCCTTATATTTCTTCCCCTTAGATTACCATTTCTATTTTGGTGATGCCCTTCCTGGTTATATCTACCTTGATTTTCCCACCGGAATGATTCCATCCTTGGTACTGGTCCTTTATATCTTTCCCTAATCTCACTTCTATTCTGATAATACTGTGCCCCTTGCCCGAAAGAATTTACAGTTTCTTTTTCTTCATATTTATTTCCAAATGCGTGTTTTGGCTTATTGACTTCTAAGGCTGATAATAATTCGATCATAGCTGCAATGCTATCGGGTCGGGCTATGATTAGGTAGTGTTGAAGCGTTTCCGGAAAATGTGGAGTAACTATATTTATTAGATCTTTTTCATCTAAGGGAGGATCCAACATCTTCGATTTTCTCGCTATTCTCATAAAATAGTTTACCATCGATTCCTCCGATCTAGGATTAAACTTTCCATTGCTTAATTCAACTCTAATATTAGCCTGCCTACTAGCTCCCCAATATCTGGTTAAAAAGATGTTCCCAAAGGTCCTGTAATCATTATTGTTACCCATAGAAAGGCCTAGCCAATTGGCAGCATTACCCTTTAGGCATTTTCTTACTATCACCATCTTGTACTCCTCTGGTATACGTTTCACCGTGAAGTACTCTTGTGACCCTTCTAAAAAGGCTTTAGGATCATCTGAATCTTCATTTTCAAAAACTGGAGGTGTCATTTCATTTAAGACATGGTTAGGCCAATGTAAATTTGAATTGTCACCTGTCCCTGAACTATTTCTGAGATCAGAATGGGAATTACTGTTACCCCTATTTTGCATTGAAATGTCAGCCGATACACCTGGTATTGCCTCGTTTCTTGCAGCTTCATTATTAAGATTGTTGTGATTACATGCATTTTCATTTAATTTCAAATTTTCTAAGGCCTCTTTTACCTGAGTAATTTCTGTTACTACTCCTTTTATTTGGTCTGTAACATCCTCCAAATTTCTAGCCTGCCTTTCACTTTCTACATCAGATCTTTCCATTCTAACTTTACACCCCTGTAGCTCTTCTCTAATTTCTTCCCTGTCTTTATCTAACCTTTGTACTACCTCTTCCCTTTGTTTGTCTAATCTATATGTTACTCTTTCCCTTTCTTTATCTAATTTTTCACTAACTTGTTGGCCTAATTTCTTTTCAGAATTCTTTACTTCTTGCCTTATTGTCTCTAATTCTCCTTTAACCTGTTCTCTATTTTCTTTTACTTCACTACTGACTTTATTAATTTCCTCCCTAACTTCTTCCCTAAAGGTTTCTAAAGCTCTCTTCTGATTTTCCAATTGCATTCCCAATTCCTGTTGTCCCTTCTCTAATTTCTGTCCTAACTCTGTTTTTAATTCTTTACTAGTTTCATCTATCTTTTGACTTAACTCTGTACTCATCTTTTTCACTGTTCTTAATTCTTTACTAGTTTCATCTATCTTTTGACTTAACTCTGTACTCATCTTTTTCATTATCTTTTGAAACATATTCTCCATTTCTGACATAATCACTGGCCTTTCTGAATTAGTACTAAACATTTCTGAGCTACCTCTAGGTGTTTCTCTAACGTTCTGATCTTCTACTTCTTGGCATATTCTGCTACCGATTATATTTTGATTATATTCTTCCATCCTAACTACACTTTTCTCAATTTCCGGACTCTCAAAACCTAGAAAATCGCTATCACTGTCTTCCATTTCTAAGCTATTTACATGTGTTTTTCTACTCACCAATATTTCACAATTTTCACTATTATTTTCACTATTACTATTTTTTTTTTAACTGCACTTAAACTTGTTCACTACACGTTTCACAGATGTTGACACGCTGGGCACCTTCTTGTCTGCTGGTTCGATGCTGGCTTGGTCGTCTTGGGGTTGGTCTATTCTCTCGACGCCACACGTTGGGTCGCCATTTGTGGCGGAATGTCGTTTGGTCGTTCACGTCGGATCGCCATTTGATGCGTAAATATCGTTGGTCACATTGTGTCGCCCTTTGATTTGGTTCGCTCCGGCTAGTCAGGATGAGATCTCTTTCTTTATCTCGGGTATGCGTAGGTGTTATAGATTACCCCAAGAAAAACTTTTGTATATTGTTTATTACTTCTTATATACTTTCGGGAGTTATGCCGATTTTCTACACGCAGAGGAATTGCACTCACGTCTGCACACCACAACGGGCCGTACTGGTCTGGGGTGAGTGGTGACGCTTTCTGGCTTACCCACGCTAGGAAAACGTTCTTTCCAATTTTAAATGTCATGACGTCATCCAAGAAAGCCTCGTATCCAAAATGCTATTTCCTTTTCCCGCAATTTAGAAATGTCCCTTTGTATTATAACATGTTCTTTTTTGAATTTCGAATATATAATTACCTTTTTTATGATTAAACGATGTTTACTTTATATTTTATTAAATATATCGCGCGACTTTTAAGGTTGGCAGACCTGAATTTTGACTGATTTCAAACTATATGGTATGACGTCATGACTCGTTAATTTCAAACCAATAATGTGTTTATCCTACAAATTTAACGACTATTATTTACTCATATCTTGCTCACCTTAAAACACTTCCTACTCTATTATCTACATATGTTATTACTCAACACTTAACGCAAATCTCACATCCGGCAATTAAATTAAAACGTGTCTTTATCAAGCCCATTCGATTTGAAATCTAAATTTCGGTATCAATGTTCATCATTATCCAGCAAAAGTATTCAGGACGTCCCAACATGTCACCCCATTGGTGTCTTGATACCCTCATGGCTACCTCAGAAATCTTATTTAATTCCCTGCACAGCTGTGCAAATCCATTGTAAAGTTTAAAAAGTTTGTAAAAATGTACCAATATAATTTCTTTCTGAAATTGTGCATTCATTATGCTGGAAGCATATACTCACAAACTTTGCTGGCCTAATAATATGATTGTTGGGCCTGGTAGATCTTAGAAGAGCTTTCCAAATGAAAGACAACACAACCTCTTTTGCTTTGTCAAGAACTTTCATGATTTTGGCCCTTATTGTAGCTTTTTTTTTTTTTTTTTTTTTTTTCATTTTTTCTACATTCCTTATCTATGGGTGAAATGCGTTGTAAAAGCGGCACAGTTTTAGTTTTTAGTCCCAATGGTCTGAAGGTCAACACCTAACACTAAACTATTGGTAGTATACTTTGAAGCAGCTAATGAGTAACATTGGTTCTAAAGTCCATGTAATGGAGACCAAAAAATATTTTCCTGTAACCTCCTCTGTACAGTTGCCGCAATGGAAATCTTTACAAGGTAATAAAAACAGCAAGTACTGACTTTACATGGTTTTATTTTTAACTTCTGCGTACAATTAGTAATTGGTCATATTTCCCTTAACTTTTATCACTTTCAGGAGTCTCCTAGGCATTGAGTCTGCTAGATATTCAAAATATTTTTTGTCCATTTCCACCCACAACTTCTTCAACACTTCCTGTAGCTCCTTAATAATTGATGGTTACAGCTCTTCTATTTTATCTTTCATTTCATTCTAAGCATTTTCTATCTGATTTAGGTCAGGAGAGTTACCAGGTCATTCAAATACAGGTATATTATTATCTTTCAGGAACTTCTAAACCATCTTTGTCCTATGTGCAGGAGCACCGTCATGCATGAAGTACTGGCACTGGTGAATCGGCCAAAATGTGACCAAATGCTGTTGTAACACTTCTAAATAGTTACTTCCCTTCATTGTGATATTCTTTGGTAGAAAGTACAAGCCACCTCTACCATAATTGCCACTAAAAGCACCCCATACCATCACACTTTCTGGACGTTTAACAGTTTTGACAGTAAACTTTGGATCATATCGTGACACATTTTTTGGCTTCCTCACCATTCTGGACTTTCCTCTGACCAGTTTGAAAGTGCTTTCATCAGAAAACATTACTTTACGGCAGTCCTCTGATGTCCAGTGCTGATACGTCATGCAAAGTTTATCCTTTTCTTCTTCATCGCTTCAGTCAGAGGAGGCTTCTTGGCTGCACACTTGACTTGGTAAACCTGAGTCTTTTTGAGCTGATGCTGAATGGTCCTTATTGCAACATTGTTGAGAAGGTCTGGGTGTTTCTTCTTTAACCCTGCCACTATAACCCATGGATCAGCCATCACTTCACGTTTTAGCAGGTCATCAGTTCTTGTTGAAGTCTTTCTTTTACCACCTGAGCCCATTTTTCATCTTGGTGTGTTGCCAGGTGGAAAAGATGCTGCTGCTGTTTTTAGGTCATAAATAGCTTGTGTTGAAACCTTTAGATCGGCAGCTACACAAATCACAGATGTACCTACTTCCAATAGAGTTAAAGCACAAGTCTTCTCCTCAGAAGTGAGCTTCTTGCGTCCCATTATTTGTATTATAATGAGAAATACACAGCTTTAAAAATGCCACCCAGGTTAAAAACTTAATAACAACGACAAACTGGAAAGAGGACACTCTGTACAAATACCAGAGACTGACTGAGATCTGGCTTGCTAATAGAAGCAAGCTGCTACTGTGCACTTAAGAATCACGTGATTTACAGCTCCGCCCACTCCTTTGTATAGTGGCGGGAGAAGAACAAACTGAGTACATTGTGTACGTAAAGATTTTTCTTGCACTAACAATGTAAAGATTTCAATTGCGGCGACTGTACTGTCAGTTTATCAGCTCGTGGTCTTAGGGAACTGAAGGGAAGAGGAGGGAAATTCCGCAATAGTGCAACCCAAGTTTTGTAAACTACGTAGATGACGTTGCTGCTTGTTAGTTTGCCAACCTACCCCTAATGTTATTCCCGCTATGTTTGCTTGGTAATATACTAAAATCTTTTTACTTAAGTTAAAAATTGGAGAGTCTCTAGCATTATCTCGGAAGTAAAGAAAAGAGGAGTGTAGAAGTTGATAAATCCCTGCCTTGGAGTGCTGTGAAATCTGCTGTTATACTGCGGTTGCAGAACAAAGGTATTTGGAGTGACAGTTTTATGCGTAAAACAGATTTTTACAGGATAACTGTAACAAACAAACCTAAGAACATTTCCAAAGCAGAGGCATTTTGGGTTTTATTGGGCCACACTATCGTTTGCTGGTCCCCATATACATGTGTTCTCAATTCCATAGAGCTAATTTGGGCCAAGCTAAAACGAATAGTTAGAGAAATGTAACATGTGACTCATCCTTACAGGAGTTGCACAATATAACACTCAAGGGTATATCACTTGAGACCAAAATAGGCCACCAGGGTTTTTGAAAACACATAGAAAAGGTAGAAAATGATTAGTGGGAGAAAGATGGAGTAGTTGAAAACATTGTTTATGATTTATAAGCTAAATACACTGCATGAACTAAAAATAACATTTTTGTTCCGCTATTTTGAGTGACTTCTTTGCTTTGATCTAGCGTGAATACACATTTTAAGGTTGGCAACATTAGCGCAAGGCAATTAGAACCACGACACCCGCTGCAGATATCTCTTGTTTACCTGTAATTGTTTACTGACATGCTCACTTGCTGCATTCCTCCCAGGGACCTTGAGGTGGTGAACAAACTGTAGGTGTCTGACCTTTCCTTTTCATCGGTTTGCCTGTTGCTGTAATGTCAGCAGCTTTGTGTTTCACTGATTGGAAACAAACATCTTTGTTTTCCTTCCATTTCTTACACAGCTTATTTATTGAAAGTCATGATTCATATTACATTTCACTTTATTATGAGTATATCGAACAGCATACTTGTTATATTTTGTTCTCAGCATTATTTTTTCTGTTCATTAGTCTTCTACAGAGATATCAAGATCGTCTAAATGCCATCTGATAGCTAAAAATGCAAATATTAGTAGTTTTACTGGCCAATGGACACTTATGATCTGTGCTTATCATGTAATTTAAATGCCATTACTAACCTGTGCAAGTACAATTCATTACATGATATGAAAGACTACTTGTATTGTAACTTTTGGTGTGGGTGTAAAGTAAAGAGGACAGATGTAGTCGAGATAAAGAAACACTTTTATTTCCGTAACAGTAACTTTGTACACTCGTTGCAACAGCAAGAAAGTCTTTTCGATTCTCCAACAGCACGGCTCCGAACTCGTAACACAAAGAAGTAACTCTTCTCCGTCGGCACAACGCTTCACATCGTCTGTCCGTCTCCGTCGGCACGACTACTCAACCTTCACATACGTCTGCCTCACTCTTCTCACACTTTACCGCTATTTATATCTCCCAGGCACTATTCTGGAAGCTTCAGGAACGTTCACTTATTGCGGCGAGATACAAAGTAGAAGTCTCCAGAAGAATCTATCCTTTTCTCTCTTTCGGCAAGCGCCCCAACAATGCGGCCATTCTCTGTCTCTTTCCTTCGGCTCCTTTGCGGTAGTGCCGACAATAATGCGATGGGTGACACTGCGGTTGTCGGCAATTAGATGCGGCGGGCGCGGTGACACTGCTCCCTCCTCAGAGCTGGTCGTCCCGACCAGCACTATCACTGCGGCATCTCCCTTGCGCCCCGGCGGACTATCCCATCGAACCTCTTCTCCAGGAGGCACGATCCTAGGTATCGCTGTTGGATAGTGTCCCTTGGTCCGGGTAGGACGACGTATGCCATCCTGCTTCGAAATTCTGCAACAGTACCGCCGGTCTTGACGGTCCCTCGTCCAGTTGCCCTTCTTCCTGGTGTGTTGACGGGCCATCCTGCGCACTTGGAAACGGCTCATTGGGTACCATGTCCGCCGACCTCTCTGGCGCACCTTCGCAGCCACCTTGCTTCCGATGGGTCCGGCAACAAACCCCGCCACATCCGCGCGAGTCGCGTCCACCGCTGCACTCGTGTTCACTCGTGCTCGGCACGGCCTCTCCTGTATCCTGCCGTCCAAGATGGTGTCCACCATTCTTCCGTTCACGGCACTATGTGTCAGGTGATTGGATGGCTCCGACGGTCCCCCCATGTCACACGCCAAGTCGGTTCTCGCGTGTTGCTCGTTTGCTTGTGCGCTTCCCTGCTGATCGTCCTCCACGTCATATCCTGGTTGGTTACGTACCCGACACACTCCTCCAGAGGATCCTCGACGACGTCCCTGAACTGCCCCTTTGTCTTCCCCGAGACGTACACTTTCGTTATCTGAAACGGGCGCAACTGTCGCCTCGGCCACTAGGTGCTCCCTCCCCGGGTCCGCGCTATTCCGTCTGCCCCTGGCATCCAGTACTTTGACGCTCTCGTCAACTCTTATTACCAGGGCGCCAAGACGTTCCCCGTCGTCCTCCACGACGTCCACATGCTGGCAGAGGTCTTCCACCTTTTCGCCGAGTTCTTCCACGTCTTCCGTCACGCCAATCAGTTCGCCGAGTTGTTCCACGTCTTCCGTCATGCCAATCAGTTCGCCGAGTTGTTCCACGTCTTCTGTCACGCCAATCAGTTCGCCGAGTTGTTCCACGTCTTCCCTCATGCCAATCAGTTCGCCGAGTTGTTCCACGTCTTCCCTCATATCATCCGAAACGGGCGCAACTGTCGCCTCAGCCACTAGGTGCTCCCTCCCCGGCTCCGCGCTATTCCGCCTGCCCCTGGCATCCAGTACTTTGACGCTCTCGTCAACTCTTACTACCAGGGCGCCAAGACGTTCCCCGTCGTCCTCCACGACGTCCACGTGCTGGCAGAGGTCTTCCACCTTTTCGCCGAGTTCTTTCACGTCTTCCGTCACGCCAATCAGTTCGCCGTCAATTTTCGCTGATAGCTCCGTCTTCATCTCTTTCAGCTCGGCAGCGAGGTTGTTTCTCGTCTTCATTTCTTCTTTCAGCTCGGCAGCGAGGTTGTTTCTCGTCTTCATTTCTTCTTTCAGCTCGGCAGCGAGGTTGTTTCTCGTCTTCATTTCTTCTTTCAGCTTGGCAACGAGGCTGTCGTTTATCGTTTCGATTTTGGCAGCGAGGTTGTCGTTTAATGTTTCCATTTTGGCAGCGAGGTTGTTCCTCCTCTTCATTTCGGCAACGAGGTTGTCGTTTGTCGTCTTCATCTTGGACATTTCTGTCTTCATTTCGGCGAATAATTCTTTCATCATTGCCATCATCCTGGTTTCCGAATCTCCCTCCATCTTGGTTCTAACGTTGCAACTTCTGACGACGATGTAACGAAACTAGAAGCAATTCGACGGATCCCACTTCTGACACCAGTGTAACTTTTGGTATGGGTGTAAAGTAAAGAAGACAGATGTAGTCGAGATAAAGAAACACTTTTATTTCCGTAACAGTAACTTTGTACACTCGTTGCAACAGCAAGAAAGTCTTTTCGATTCTCCAACAGCACGGCTCCGAACTCGTAACACAAAGAAGTAACTCTTCTCCGTCGGCACAACGCTTCACATCGTCTGTCCGTCTCCGTCGGCACGACTACTCAACCTTCACATACGTCTGACTCACTCTTCTCACACTTTACCGCTATTTAGATCTCCCAGGCACTATTCTGGAAGCTTCAGGAACGTTCACTTATTGCGGCGAGATACAAAGTAGAAGACTCCAGAAGAATCTATCCTTTTCTCTCTTTCGGCAAGCGCCCCAACAATGCGGCCATTCTCTGTCTCTTTCCTTCGGCTCCTTTGCGGTAGTGCCGACAATAATGCGATGGGTGACACTGCGGTTGTCGGCAATTAGATGCGGCGGGCGCGGTGACAGTATGAAATTCCTTTACTTTTAACATTTCTAAGCCTGCAAAAATTCATGTAGAATATTATGAAGGGTAATAGGACTTTTGATCATCTCCTTAACACAGTAGTAGTGCTGCTGCTTACCAAGTGGAAGGCCCAAGTTCAATACCCGGTAATGGCATGGGTATTTTCTCCCACTGGGAGACCTGGTCCAGGGTGCACTCAGCCTCATTAGGTCCCTGAGGGGCCAATTGAGGAGCTACTTGATTTAAAAGTAGCTGCCCTAGTTGCGTAGATGGCATAACCAGCCAGGAGAGATCGGGGCATGGCCACATACCACCCTCCAATACTGCACCCCACTAATGGTGTCTGTGGGGGATGCAGCAGCTGGCTGGTAGGCCTTGGCCTGGAAAGCGCTCTTGTGCCTTGGATTATTATTGTACTTGAATTAACATAACTTGGGTATTCTGACAGTTCCCTTGGCATGTGCTATGTACGTGGTAGGGGAGTGGCACAGCTGTTTGTTGTCATGACAACCAGGTTTGACCTTGAAGTAGCCAGTAGACTTAGTGGCCAAACAATTCTGTCATGAAGTCCATTGGACACTTCAAGGTCAAACCTGGTTGTCATGACAACAGACCGTTGTGCCACTCCCCTACCACGTGCATAATGTACACCAAGGCAACTATCAGAATAGGTACCCAAGTTACAGTAATTCAAGCATAATAGGGCATTTACTTGTATAGCCTTGAATTTTACATGGGTCATTTGCATGGTTGTCATGAAGGGATGGACAAGGGACCTGTTTTCCCTCTTGAAAATTAATGAATTTAATGTGCAGTCAATTACTATAAGATTATTGTTTTAATTTTGATGTAAAGAACAATTTTTATTTAGCAATTTAATACACTTATCCACAACAAATACTATAGCTCATATCTTTTACAGTTTTTGGCAACACAATCATGAATTAATATTGATTGCTAATTTCAAACATGCAGCTGCCTGAAAAAAGTCTGCCAATACCCATGGTCATTTGTACTACTTGGGATTGCTAATAACTTTTTAAGGCATGATTTTGCAAAACACAAACAAATTAGCATAAAATGAATAATTTTTAAAAACTAAGGTTGTGGCTTTAATATTTCCATAATTGTAATTACTCATAGCATCAGGAATGCTAGGGCAAGTCTGTCAATAAGTAAAAACAAAATTCTGAACCATTTGTTACCTTTACGTAAGTGCATATTGTAATGAACCCCAGTCACTATGAAACAAAAAAGATATTCACATGAGCAGACCTATTTCAACAAATACATAAAATTTCACATTTCTTTCTCATAGAAAAACAAGTGAAAACAAGGCAAACCAATTTGGAATGGGGAAAATGAAAGAACATACAGTTGAAAGGCACTGTTAAGTTAGAAAGGAAATAAAACTTATGGACCACAAAACTAAATGCCTGATGTGAAAGAATGTTTGGTTTCAATAAATAAAGGATTCATTAACATTTCAATTCATTTTATTCAACATATGGCTTCCAAAACAGAAATATCAGCTTCATCAAATAAAGTACCAGCATAATTAAAAACATACACAATGAATAAGATACTAGTCAAATAGGCTTGAATAGTAGATAATAAATAATGAACAGACACAAAAATAAAGTGTTGTAACTAATTTATAACGTTCTAGATTAAATTATGAAAATATAAATATTGACAAATACAAACATAATACATAGTGTATATTTAGGGGTGATGATTTTTCGCATTAGTGATAAAATACAAATTGCATATAAAAAGGCTAAACTTGCATATTTACATTGTTAATGATCAATTAATTCACTTTAAACATGTTTTGAATATGCTATAAAATGTAAAATCCACCTAAAATGCTAAATGAGTATCAAAATGCGATATAAATACGAAATGGACCTTTTTTTAAAAGAAAAACGTATTTTATGCAATTTAGTGACAATGTTAACAAGTTTGCTTTCACAAATAGTGTATCCATGTGACACTGAAAAGCTTGGTCACAGGTAGGAAATTGAAGAAAGTACTATGCTATAAATTATCCAAATATCCAGAATTTTCTCAAGCTGCTGTGCAGTGTATTTGGGCTCCTACTAACACTGTAGATGCTGAAAGATTTTTTAGCAAATACAATTTAATTGTACCAGATAAAAGAACAAGAATGACAGAATGTAATGTAGAGATATGTTCTATGATCTCTTTTGGCACTTGTGTAGATTTTTGAACACAGTGTAAAAGCAGTAAATACAGAAATGTATATGTCATTTTTTCAAAATTTTAATATGCAAGAACTGAACATTGCAGTAAATAATCTAAAAAACAAAAAGTCTCCTGGACCAGATCACATACATCCAGAGTGCACAAAAAAACCTTGGAAAAACAGCAAAACAACAACTACTAAAACTCTACAATCTATCTTGGAAAACCACTGTACCTGCTGAATGATGAAAAGCACTAATTGTCCCACTCTTGAAGAAAGACAAAACAGCATCAGAAATAAAAAATTATTGACCAACAGCTCTTACTAGCATAATAGCAAAAGTGATGGAAAGAATGGTGTCAAACAGGTTAAATTGGTTTCTAGAATCACAAAATTTAATTTCCCCATGTCAAGCTGGATTCAGAGAGTTCCACTCTACAAATGAACAAGTCTTACTTCTCAGTCAAGAAATCAAAGATGAAGCTGTAAAATCGTTGTGTCCTAGTTATTGGATCGCCATTTGAAGCTGAAGTCGTTGGTGATGTAACGTTGCCCTTTGATGTAGCTCGCTCCGGCTAGTTCTGCAAGAAATCTCTTTATCTCGGGTTTGCGTAAGTGTAATGGACAACCCAAGAACAACTTTGCATATCATTTATTTCAAATATTTTCGGGAGATATGCCGATTCTATATGTGTATGTAGAGGAATCGCCCTCACATCCACGCAGCACGACCTCCCGTACTGGTCTCTGGTTGAGTACTGCCCCGACGCTTTCTCTCTTACCCACGCTAAGAAAAACCGTTCGCTCCATTTGAATGTCATGACGTCACCCAAGAAAGCCTCGTATCCAAAATGCTATTTCCTTTTCCCGCAATTTAGAAATGTCCCTTTCTATTATAACATGTTCTTTTATGAATTTCAAATATATAATTACTTTTTTAGGATTAAACGATGTTTACTTTATATTTTATTAGATATCTCGCGCGACTTTTAAGGTTTGTAGAACTGACTTTCGAACGTGTATTTAAACTATGTGGTATGACGTCATGACTCGTTAATTTCAAACCAATAATGCGTTTATTCTACAAATTTAACGACTATTATTTACTCATATCTTGCTCACCTTACAACACTTCCTGCTATATTATCTATTTATGTTATTACTCAATATTTATCGCAAATCTCATATCCGGCAATTAAATTAAAACGTGTCTTTTTCAAAAGCCCATTCGATCGGAAATCTAAATTTCGGTATCAAATGCCCCCATTTATATTATTTTATTAGTTCATAATAAAATAATGTAAATGTCTTGCCCGAAAGAAAAATTAAAAATTACTCCTGTATTTTTGAATAATCGGCAACACTCCCATTATATACAATTTTCAATTACATTTTTTTTTTTTTTAAATTGGTTATTAACACATTTTCTCATTAATCTTTTTAACATGACAAACAATTATACACTTGACTTAACATTAATCCTTAAATACTAATTACAATATGTTATGGTTTCTTCTGTGAAGCTTTTATATAAAGGTTAAATTTCAAGAGTCTTTCTTTATACTTCCTTCTTTTAGTTCATGTTTGCTCACTTCGCTCTCACTATCACTTGCACTGTGATTTTTTTACTTTTGTTATTGTAACACATATCTGTACTATATCCTTTAAGCACTAAAATGTACATATATTTATATAAATCCATTACACTCTTTAGACAAGTTCTTTCTTTGTCTTTCTGTGATAACTATCTATACATCTAAATATTTTAACAAATGTTTACAAAGTAAATATTCTGTTTTCTCTCGATGCGGAGATGAACATTTTAACAATCTTTCTGAAGCTGTTATTGTGAGCTCTATACAATATATTTTTAAGCTCTTTGTAGTATATAGCAATTCACATTCTGCATTTTTCATGAATATGTAAGTACCTGACCAATGTATGGTTTTCAAGTAAGCTAACATTTAAATTTTATATCAAAGCTGATTGGGCGCCAATAGACAAATGACACTTCCAATTTTTCTTTTACATTAAATCAAGGTTCCAAGGCACCACACGGTTTCTTGTATGGTCGAAGGAGTTGTTTATGCCATCTTCCCAGACATTTTTCATTTTTAACATCTCTTAATTCATAGGTATGATAACCAAATTTTGATATAATTTCTGCAGGACCTTTATATAACAATTCCATCCTTTTGTTCCTACCTCGCAATGCACTTGATAAGTTATGGTCTTTAACTAGTACCCAATCGCCTATCTTAGGTTCCCATTTATGTTTTCTACTCTTTTTCTTTAATTTTCGCTTCTCTGCCTTTTTCTTGATTCGTTCAAAAGCAATTTTTGCTCTTTCTTCCTCACTTAACTGAATGTCATTAATTTTCAGT
Source organism: Tenodera sinensis (assembly GCA_030765045.1). NCBI lineage: Eukaryota > Metazoa > Arthropoda > Insecta > Mantodea > Mantidae > Tenodera > Tenodera sinensis. Next base: position 183,115,442 of record CM060964.1, read on the forward strand.
GTTTTTGGTACCCCGATCAATATTGGTTCTGGTTCAATTCCTAACATTAATTTTATTGGTGCAAACCCAGTAGTTACATTAATGGAGTGATCGATAATCTTTTCTATCAATGGACAATATTTCACCCAATCCTTGTGATTATGATGTGTAAGTACACGTAAATAAATTCCTATATCTCGGAGGACACGTTCTGTTGGATTCCCTGATGGAAAGTATGATGAACAATAATTTAGTTTTCTCGCGTCTAATGTCACCTTAATCTTTCATTGGCCTTATTTACAATACATAGGGGATTCACAAATTCTGAATTCGAAATCTCAATAACCTCATCTTCTAACATTGACTTTATAACTGCATCTACCTCTTCTCTTATTGTACTAGGGATAGCTCTCGCTTTATGTGTAAAAGGCTTGATGGGTATCATCTCAAACGAATGAGTATAAATATTACATTTACCAGGTTTCTCAGAGAATACTTCTTTATTTCGGATTAATATTTCAAACAGTTTATCCCTCTGTTGTTCATTTAGTTGATCAGCCTGAGTTACTTTTTCCCTCAACAATTCTTCTAAGTCTTCACTACTCTCCCTATCATAGTACCTAGTTGCATCAGAAACCCTCAAATTGTCTATGAAATCATTTTTATCCCATTCTACATTTTCTTTATTATCGACACTGTACTCTTTGACATTTACTTCAGTTAATTCCATAGCTCCTACTTTAACATATTCTACAAAGAATGTATCCCCTTGGATTTCTTCTTCCTTTTTTTTCTCTTACAATAGTTTCTGAACTACTATCTTCTACAAAAGGCACTATAATGATCTCATCTTCAACTTTCATTTCTAGAATCATGTTTTTAAAATTCACCACAGCTTCCCAGGCATAAAGACAATCACAACCTATTATAATATCTGTCACAAGTCTTCCTACAATCAGAAATAAAATTCCAAGTATTCTCCCATTTATTTCAATATTTATCATTGCTTGAAATTTTACTCTCTCTTTTCGTTTTCCCACAGCTAGCGAGCAATATATCCCATTAACTGGTAAAGACATTACTTTAAAACCACTACTTTGTAAATTATCATAAAAATTTTGTGAGCATACTGTGCTATTTGATCCCGTATCTATAATTGCATTGTATTGTTTTCCATTTACTCCAATTTTGATTTTAGGTGGATCTCCTACTTTTTCGTTTTCGTCGATTCTATTTTTACATTCTCTTTTCTTTTGTATCATCATTTGCCTTCCAGGACTATTTATTTCCGAGTACTTATCACAATCATTACTAGGATACCCAGTTCTCACTGAAGGCGCGTTTGACCGGGTCTGGCGTTTCCCTGATTTTTAGGTATTGCTCCTGTACTATTTCCCAAATTGTTACTTCTGTTTTCCTGCATTAAATCGGGGTTACTTCCTACCATGTTTTTGACCGTGTTAATGGCCTCAACCATTTCCGCATTCTCGGGGGAATTTCGTCCATTAGAATACCTTTCTTCCTGTCTTGGTGACCTCGGTCTAAACTCATTATCTCCGTTTGTCCAATACCCATCATTTGAATTTCTACTATGTCCAAAATAACGTCCCCGTCTACCTCGATCAAATCTATTTGTATTCATATAATTCACCCTTATATTTCTTCCCCTTTGATTACCATTTCTATTTTGGTGACGCCCTTCCTGGTTATATCTACCTTGATTTTCCCACCGGAATGATTCCATCCTTGGTACTGGTCCTTTATATCTTTCCCTAATCTCACTTCTATTCTGATAATACTGTGCCCCTTGCCCGAAAGAATTGACAGTTTCTTTTCCTTCATATTTATTTCCAAATGCGTGTTTTGGCTTATTGACTTCTAAGGCTGATAATAATTCGATCATAGCTGCAATGCTATCGGGTCGGGCTATGATTAGGTAGTGTTGAAGTGTTTCCGGAAAATGTGGAGTAACTATATTTATTAGATCTTTTTCATCTAAGGGAGGATCCAACATCTTCGATTTTCTCGCTATTCTCATAAAATAGTTTACCATCGATTCCTCCGATCTAGGATTAAACTTTCCATTGCTTAATTCAACTCTAATATTAGCCTGCCTACTAGCTCCCCAATATCTGGTTAAAAAGATGTTTCTAAAGGTCCTGTAGTCATTATTGTTACCCATAGAAAGGCCTAGCCAATTAGCAGCATTACCCTTTAGGCATTTTCTTACTATCACCATCTTGTACTCCTCTGGTATACGTTTCACCGTGAAGTACTCTTGTAACCCTTCTAAAAAGGCTTTAGGATCATCTGAATCTTCATTTTCAAAAACTGGAGGTGTCATTTCATTTAAGACATGGTTAGGCCAATGTAAATTTGAATTGTCACCTGTCCCTGCACTATTTCTGAGATCAGAATGGGAATTACTGTTACCTCTATTTTGCATCGAAATGTCAGCTGATACACCTGGTATTGCCTCGTTTCTTGCAACTTCATTACTAAGATTGTTGTGATTACATGCATTTTCACTTAATTTCAAATTTTCTAAGGCCTCTTTTACCTGAGTAATTTCTGTTACTACCCCTTTTATTTGGTCTGTAACATCCTCCAAATTTCTAGCCTGCCTTTCATTTTCTACATCAGATCTTTCTATTCTAACTTTACACCCCTGTAACTCTTCTCTAATTTCTTCCCTTTGTTTGTCTAATCTATATGTTACTTTTTCCCTTTCTTTATCTAATTTTTCACTCACTTGTTGACCTAATTTCTTTTCAGAATTCTTTACTTCTTGCCTTATTGTCTCTAATTCTCCCTTAACCTGTTCTACCTGTTCTCTATTTTCTTTCACTTCACTACTAACTTTATTAATTTCCTCCCTAACTTCTTCCCTAAAGGTTTCTAAAGCTCTCTTCTGATTCTCCAATTGCATTCCCAATTCCTGTTGTCCCTTCTCTAATTTCTGTCCTAACTCTATACTAGTTTCATCTATCTTTTGACTTAACTCTGTACTCATCTTTTGACTTAACTCTGTACTCATCTTTTTCACTGTTCTTAATTCTTTACTATTTTCATCTATCTTTTTACTTAACTCTGTACTCATCTTTTTCATTATCGTTTGAAACATATTCTCTATTTCTGACATAAATGCTGGCCTTTCTGAATTACTACTAAACATTTCTGAACTACCTCTAGGTGTTTCTCTAACGTTCTGATCTTCTACTTCTTGGCATATTCTGCTACGAATTACATTTTGATTAAATTCTTCCATCCTACTTACACTTTTCTCAATTTCCGGACTGTCAAAACCTATAAAGTCGCTATCACTGTCTTCCATTTCTAAGCTATTTACATGTGTTTTTCTACTCACCAAAATTTTCAATATTTTCACTATTTCACTTTAACTGCACTTAAACTTGTTCACTACACTTTTCACAGATGTTGACACGCTGGGCACCTTCTTGTCTGCTGGCTCGATGCTGATCTGGTCGTCTTGGGGGGTTGGTCCATTCTTTCGGCGCCACACGCTGGGATGCCAATTTGAAGCTGTAAAATCGTTGTGTCCTAGTTATTGGATCACCATTTGAAGCTGAAGTCGTTGGTGATGTAACGTTGCCCTTTGATGTAGCTCGCTCCGGCTAGTTCTGCAAGAAATCTCTTTATCTCGGGTTTGCGTAAGTGTAATGGACAACCCAAGAACAACTTTGCATATCATTTATTTCAAATATTTTCGGGAGATATGCCGATTCTATATGTGTATGTAGAGGAATCGCCCTCACATCCACGCAGCACGACCTCCCGTACTGGTCTCTGGTTGAGTACTGCCCCGACGCTTTCTCTCTTACCCACGCTAAGAAAAACCGTTCGCTCCATTTGAATGTCATGACGTCACCCAAGAAAGCCTCGTATCCAAAATGCTATTTCCTTTTCCCGCAATTTAGAAATGTCCCTTTCTATTATAACATGTTCTTTTATGAATTTCAAATATATAATTACTTTTTTAGGATTAAACGATGTTTACTTTATATTTTATTAGATATCTCGCGCGACTTTTAAGGTTTGTAGAACTGACTTTCGAACGTGTATTTAAACTATGTGGTATGACGTCATGACTCGTTAATTTCAAACCAATAATGCGTTTATTCTACAAATTTAACGACTATTATTTACTCATATCTTGCTCACCTTACAACACTTCCTGCTATATTATCTATTTATGTTATTACTCAATATTTATCGCAAATCTCATATCCGGCAATTAAATTAAAACGTGTCTTTTTCAAAAGCCCATTCGATCGGAAATCTAAATTTCGGTATCAAAGACTCCTTCAATAGAAAAGAAGATAATGTATCAGTTTTTATTGATTTCCAAAGTGCATATGATTCTATGTGCAGAACAAAACTACTAAAGAAACTAAAAAAAACAGGGATACAAGGTCCAATGTTTTCATGGCTATGTCATTTCCTAACACAACGCTTTATTGCTACCAGATATGGAAGAAATATATCTAAATACAAACAAGTACACCATGGCTTACCACAAGGCGCAGTGCTCAGCACTACACTTTTTAATATATTTTTTAACGATCTGCCACAACAAATTCAAGAATCAGGTGTGAAGTGTGCATTGTTTGCTAATGACTTAGTAATGTGGACTTCAGAACCAAAAAGCAAAAGTACAGAACTAGAAAAACCCATGCAACAATCCTTAACCAACCTACAAAGGTGGACCAAAGAAAATTTAATGATTGTTAATACAACAAAATCAAACTACCAAATCTTTTCACTGAGAAAAAAGCCACTAAAAATAAAACTAAATTTTGAGGGTCAACAATTACCAGAAACAAAGGAAGCAAAGTATTTAGGAGTTACATTTGATACCAAACTTACATGGACCAAACAAATAGAAAATGTAATACAAAGAGCAGAAAGACGCCCTTCACTGTTAAAACGTCTAACAGGATGTTCCAGAGGGATGTTCCAGAGCAACTCTTAACAAAACATACAATGTATATATAAAGCCATTATTTACTTACTGCAATGAAGTTCTTATAACAGCAAATACAAAAAAATTCAAATCTTTCAAAACCAAAGTGTGAGACAAATTACAGGTGCTATCAAAACCACACCAATACCAGCTATGCAAATACTAACCAACCAATACCCCATTGAATATGAAATAGAAAAAGCAGCTCTTACTCAACATGAAAAGTTGATCAGACTTCCATTCAATACATGGAACAAGAGAAATTTTATACATATACTAAAGACTCAGGAGAGCTTTCTTTCTAAAACTCAAGACATCAAGAAGAATATATACCTTCCTAATTCAAAGGAAAGCTTCATATCTAAAGTCAATCCGACACAAACATTAGACATCACATGTTATTCACACCTGACAGAAGAAGTTAAGAAAAGTGATAATCCAACTAGTGTTCTATTGGCATTAGAGACAATCCATACTAGATTTCCAGAACACGAATGGCTCCATATTTATACTGATGGATCATTGATATCAAACCAAGATGGAGCAGGATCTGGAGTCACATCTCACATTACAAATCTTTAAGTTATGGAACTACTAACTTTGATGGAGAAATTGAAGCAATTTGAATGGCCCTACAAAATCTTTTGTACAGTATTTCACATTTTCATAAGCAGTTATTCTCTCAGATTCCAGGGCAGCAATTATAGCAATTACTTCCAAGTTGTCACCAAAACACCAAACAATTATAGAATGTTGGAAAATCCTTACCCATCTAACAGCACTTCAAAAACACCTAGTCTTCCAATGGATACCAGCTCACTGTGGACTGAGTGGTAATGAGAAAGCTGATTTTCTTGCAAAAAAGGGTACCAGCAGTGTACAAAAATCTATAGTTAATCTACCATTTTATGCAGCTGAAAGATTAGTCAACTCTGAATTCAAAACAATTATTGCAAAATATTACTATGAAAAATCAAAGAATAAAAGATGGGAACTACCAAACATTCAAACAGTAATTCCTGAGTATCCTCGAAAAACAGCAGTTGCAACCTTCAGGTTGATTACAGGACATGATTGTCTGGCAAAACATTTAAACAGAATTGGGATATATTCTTCACCACTCTGTCCTCTATGTGATCTGCAAGAGGAAATGGATCAAGACCACCTTCAAATATGCCCTGCCACTTCTAATGCCCCATCCATCAGTGAAAAATATTGGAGAGCAAGAGGATTAATGACTTCATTGTCAGAAATCCAGCATTAGCTAATAACATACGTCATTTGGTTTAGTTTGTACCGTGAAATAAAAATCTGATTATTTCTCCTTAATTATTTTTAATTTATTTATTTTATATCTATTCATTGCGGTAAGTGGTATTAAGTTTAGGTTTTAAAAATCTGATGTGTTGCACTCACATGACTTTCTCTACTCTTGTACTAACCATTCTTACAAACTCTTATTCCTATATCTTCTTTGTGTTAGTTAAGATAAACATTTGTACAAATTATCTTATTGCTTATTTCCTTGTAGATGCAAGGGGAATGTTAGAATACAGTAGGCTTTATGCGATAGTCAAATGTTTGAGATTCTGTTGTCTTTGCACACTTAACATATAAAAAAAATGAACAGCGATGATCCATTTCATGAAAGTTCTAAGTTTTCCGAAACTCACACACATAAGGAATATTTCCGAAATGGTTCACCCTACAAGAAAATTTGTTGAGACATAAATTGTGTATGTTAGCAAGATCTACATTTTTTGTACAGTATAATTTGGTCTATCTCTTAACGGTTTACCAGTTATGCAAAAGTCGTCCAGAGTAAATACGACTACAGGGGCTATAGCCAGAAAATTCAAGATATACATTTCATTTGTCATAAAAATATCTCAAACATATGACATTTTAATCAAAATCATTGGAGCCATTTTCAAGAAAATCAAAATTTTCTAAAAATTTTCCATGTAAAGGGTAGTTTAGGGTGGGGCTATTTTCTTCAAAATCTTCGTGTTGCATCCTTGAAAGACATTAAACTTAAATACCAACTTTGGTTTTTAATCGACTTTTCGTTTTTGAGCTATGCTGTCCACAGACTGACACACAGACACACACACGGACCTTTTTCTAAAAATGCTTTTTTTGGATTCAGGGGGTCTCAAAACATATATTTCCGGTGAAATCTCGACATCGAATTTTTGGGTGGAATACAATACTTCCCCTACTAACCAGTAGAGAAAGTAAAAATGGCCCACTTACCTGGATTAACCTAAAATATATATTTTCCGTAAAATGCTACAAAACACTATATAAGAAATGTGAAAATGCTATAAAGTGCTAAATAGTAAAATCATAATGCTAAATTTATAATTCCAAAATGCTAAAAATCACCATCCCTATATATATTGCATAATAAAACTTAAAACTATGCCCTTTCCGAATATTCATTCACAGACAGTATCCTCCGTGACCATAATCATTTAACTATTTATGTCATTTTTTAAGCACATTGAAACTTAATTTTAATTTTCTTTGATCCCATGTTACTTTAATTAACTATAGTGTTCAATATATTCAGTAATAGAGTAAAAAATTGCTATAACATTGATTTTATGTGAGATTTAAATTTGGCTTCTGAGGTGGAGTTTTTATATTTAGTCAGTAATTTATTGTATAACTTAATAACACTATAAATTCAGTTCTCATTAAAAAGTGATGTATTATGTGAGATGACAGTTAAATGTTCTCTATTTCTGGTGTTGTAGCTGTGTTTGTTGTCATTTAATTCAAAGTCTTCTGTATGTTTTCTACCATATGTTAGTATTTCCTGAATATATATATATATACATGGAGGGGGTAATATACCCAGTTATAACTAGTACATTATGAGAAGATTACCTAGTTAGAATTTCCTAAAAACTAAAGATCATCATTTTTTTTTCTGTTCTTGAAATATAAAGAGTTTTTATACAATAACATGCAAAGAGCATAACTTAAGAGCTCAATGAGTAATATGGCTCTATAAGAAGAATATGGATAATTTTGAACAGTAATGACTAAGTTTGAAAGCTTTAAAACTGGCCCTCTTTATCTTTCTTTTTATGAATTCTCCTCTACTTTATTAAATTGTAATGCTTGCACTATCCACTGGCTGTAGTGTTGCTCTAGATGTTTAATAAATTGAACGTATATTTTGTAGCCCATTTTATACTCCAGCCTAGAAAGGAAAGAGAATAGGAAAAGTTTCCAAAATAATTTCTGTAAGAAGATTTGTGTATAGCTTTGCTGTGTGCAGCATTGTATAAATATCCTTAAAGAATTGTAAAATTATAACAGGGAGTGCATTAATCAGGAGGTTTTATGGTTTTCATTTCTATTAGGCCACTATTTGGAGTCATTTGGATAGAAAACAAGTGCTGCATCTGCCTACAATTTGAAAGCAATAATCAGTAATAATTATTATCAGTTATTGAGACTTGATTATTTATTAAATTTTTATTTTTCTTGTTTTAATTTAAAGGGTCTGCCAATACTCCTGGCTCTCAAGGAATGGAACATAGTCATAGTTCAGCGTCAATAAGCCGCAATTTTAGTAGTGGTTCTGCACTTGGAGAGTTAGGTGATGGAATTCATCCCAAGGTAAGTGTTTGACCTTCTGTTCAAATATAACCTTTAAATACAGTTATTTAGATACTAAAAGGGACATAAAAATAATGTTTATATCTAATGTAGTTCAATTGCACACATCCTTGAAATGTTCTACATTCACAGTTCTCAATGACCACAAAAGAACTCACAGAGTGCAATCTGATCTAATTACTGATGAAATTCATATCAGGTCTATGAAAAGCACATTATTAATAAAGTAAGAGAATTCACAGCTCTGTGTGTATTATCCCATTAATATCAAGGTGCTTCTGCCCTGTCTCTCATTGCAATGTCTTCAATTGGTGTTTCCAAAACAACTAGTATAATTCATCTGGGGTAATGGTAAAGTTATTTTGGGTAATGGGCTGCCTTCCTGTTTTACTAAAATAAAAACATTTCAAAGCTGTATTCTTTCAAATAGTGCTTTTTCTCCTTCAACGTTACAAGAGAAAAAATAGTACAATAACACAGAATCCTGATAACTCGACCTAATGTTGTCTGAGAGAGTGTTGGGTCACTGAAATGTCTAGTTTCATGGAATAAAAGGTCTGTTATTCACAACTTATAACGTAATACTGCAAATTAATGTTCTTCCACACAATAGCCGTGTGTAGGACAGGATTGGAAAGGCTACAGTGAGACTGAGAAATTCACAGGGCTATTGTGTGGAAGAACATAATTTACATTGATTTGATATAGTTGATTAAATTGATTAAATTAGAAGCCCGGGATTTAAGTACTTACAATATTGTAAGTCGCCATTAAGGTATGTTATCAAATAAATTGAGGTCTCCTTGTGTGGTTTACTGGGAAAAATGCAAGTGAGTTGGAGAATTTAGTGTCGTGTCAGTATGTTGGCCATAATAGCTTAGTGGTTAGAGCAGCCAGACAGTAACCAGTAGATCCGTGGTTCAAATCCCAGTCATGGCGTTGAATTTTTCAGTCTCACTCTACCCTTTACATAAATGCATGTTCTAGAACAATATGGGAAACAGAAAAGTTTAACATATCCAAACATTTATTATGTATTAATATGTTCCCCTTTGTCCTTTCTCTTTAACACATCCAATTTAACCTTCATTTTCATGTTAACTTGCCCTGTTTTCTTCTTCTTCGTCTTCTTCTGCTTCTTCTTCTCCTTCTCCTGCTCCTGCTCCTGCTCCTCCTCCTCCTCCTCCTTCTTCTTCTTCTTCTTCTTCTTCTTCTTCTACTTCTTCTTCTTCTTCTTCTTCTTCATTGTTTTCACTGGCACAAAAACAACTCAACACAACAATAGAGTAATTCCGCGTGTGACTAACTGACATTTACACTACATTTTCTTCTTAAAATGTCTGTCTAATGGTCAATATAGGTGTAAAAATGTTATTTTAACGACATACGACGACAGAGAATACACTGGCGGTTGTGTTAGGAAATACAAAAACCTTAAAAAGTGAAACAATTATTTAATAATGAGCGCTAAACTTTTCGTGACTGACATTTTTGTCAACTGCAGGTCCAACTTCAAATGTTTGTCCTCCGTTTTCTCTGAAAGTTTTCTTATTTGATTTGTTCTGAAAAATCACTTGAGAGAGGAAGTTCTAAGCTTTCAAATGACCTGAAAAAAGGTTTGGCATCCTATTCTCATCTGGAGATATTTATTCAAAAGGTCAGCGTGACTAACTGAAATGAGTTTGTGACTAACTGACATTTGCGAAAATTGTAATACCTTGTCTTTGTTTTACATGGTATAACATATGGTAAATCATAGTGATACGTATTATACGTTACATACACGTAATACATACAGCTGTGTAATTGCATTTATCATTTTATCCTTTGGAGAAGCATTAAAGTCGTGCAACATAAACAGAATAAACAGAAGTTGACAGCTCTCATTTCTTATCACAGTTATATCATTGCAAGTATAAAAAGCTGACTCAAAACCATAACAAAGACGACACATGAGAGCACACAGCACACATCACATACTTGTAACACACTAGTTACTGGATTGGACTCCTTATAATGCAGGAACGCTAGATACAGTAGCCCCGTAGTACACACGTTTATCACTACACTGTTTTTATTTCCGAAAGTTGTGCATCATTCTGACACTTTCCGCACATGAAAGAAAAGCATATTCCACAACATTTAAACCCAATACTTTCACATAATGAACCCGCTGAGTGGACAGCATAGATGAAATACGTTCAAATCTTTTGTCGAGAAATTCTTTTGCTTCTTCAATTTCAGGCAGAGAAACTTCAAGAACACCTATTTTGGTTTTCTTTCTAACAGTATTAACAAATTCTTCAGCATTCTGAATCCTGCTTCCTGCTTTCGCAGCTGTCCATGCCATCCTCTTCACTTATCCTCCAATCGCATCTACTGCCCCGTTTCCATGATAGGATTCGAAGAAGTGTCATTCAATTTGGATTCCAAATACTTCGGAAAGATATGTCACATGGCTCAATGTGTATTTCTGCTTAAAATGACAAGCAGCTCCATCAGAAAACACTTTCAAAAGTTCAAGATTCGGAACAATATCCAATATTTCCGAAAATATATTCCTTAAGCAAATATCAACTGCATATTTTTGTCATGCGATACATAATCAAACACCAAAGCAAAGGAATGCTTCTGAATTTCACCAATATCTTCTTTCCTATACCAGGCAACAGCAGTAAATATTGAGATCTGTGTATTGTTCCAGTGGGCAGCTCCTTGCATGTGTAGTTCAGAAAGAAGTCGATCTGTATCACAGCTTCACTAATTGGAACATTTTCCCGAGCCTTCTTAGAGGCCTCGGATTGCTGTCTTTTTACATAAACGTGATTTAGGAAACGTGACAGGCAGTTGGTCAGTTCATCAATGCAGTCTTTTACAGACCCATTTTTAACTTCTATTTCCATTCTTCCATTACGTGAACTCCACAGCTTCCATTCGCATGGAGAATTAGCAAGTTTATCCGAAATGTCTGCTCCACTCAATCCCAGGCACTTGGAGCATCCTTCCTGCACACATTCACTCGATTTCTGATCACAAACCACTTGTGCTATGAACTTCCGAAAATTCAGTCTCAGTGAGTACGTGATTTTTACACAATGCTTTGAGAAGAAACTTCATATTTTCATGTATAATGCATGTGCACACATTATGTGGGATCTATCTTTGAAGACGCACGTGAGCAGGGCGTAATTCAGTGAATTTTGTCAACCCCATGGACATTTCTACTCGGTCTACATACATACATACATTTATTTGCATTCCATAGATCCTACAATTTGCCTTGGCAACAGGATGTGGAACATGTCAATATGTTATACAATATTTACAATAGACAGGATTAATATTATAAACATAAAATGATCTAATGGTCTTGTAGAAAGAGTGCATGTGCTTCTTTTAATGTTACCACTAGATACCTAATGCGAACTTCTTTTGTTTCTCCCTGAACATGGATTTCAATAAAATCATCTCTTCCAGGAGCTTGGTAAGATATTGAATCATCCTGGTAGAACTTGATGATTGCACTTTTAAGTTCCTCTGATAGTTGTTTTCCTGATACCGGGACAGAATGCTTTGGTTTTACGACATGTAATCCCTCTTCAACTGCTAATTTACGAATTGAATCATTTCTTTTCTTTTACATGGAGATTGGAGCAATGCCTCCTCAACACGTTTTCTGCACTTTCCGAAATACCATTTGCTTTTGAAAGCGGTTGATGTTGATGGAGTATCCTTATGAATCCCTTCTTGGTCTCTTATCTTCTGTCTTGCCCGCTGTGCTTGCTTATATCTCCTATATTCAGCTTTGAGGTGTTCTCTTCCTTGTTTTGTTTGTTTCAGTATTGCTCTTCCTTTCCTCATAGTCACTTTTATATTTTCCTTCCATTGTGCATAACTGCCTTGCTCCTTCAGACGTTGTTTGTATTCACATTGTCTTTGGGCTGGTGTTTTAGCCATGGAGTCCGAAATGGACTGATACGTCTATCCTGACTGATGTCTCACAAGCAACTGTACGCGTATGACGACCACGGGATGCCCGCACTAACTTTCCATTAGTCACGTGTTTTGTGGGAAAACTAATGACTATAGAGGAAAACTTTCTGATACTTTTTTATTTGTTATATTGTAATGACGCAGAATCAAAAAGGATATTTATTTCAGTCTATTACTTTTCCCTCCAGAGGACTTTATCCTTATTTACCGTGACTAACTGACATTGACACACAGTAATAATTAAAGAGGTTCTAAGGATTATTTATAAATGTCAAAAATTAATAGCCATATACACGTTTCGAAGACGAAGAGTCATTGTGCGATGTACAGAACAAAAAAATTAAAACAATTGTACATAGCTCCTGAAATATTGATATGAAAATCACCGTTATTCGCACTTATTTTTAGTACTTTGGAAATATATGGGTAAGAAGTGAAATTTGAACCCATATTCATGTCAAAAACATTAATTTTTCACTTCATAAGATACTTTGGAGTATCTAGCATCATCTTTCCTCAGTAAAAAAGTGAAACATTAATTTCAAATTTTATCACTCGGTATGACATATTCGCGGAATTGCTCATAACATAAAGCCAGGAATAAGAGAAATGGTACTGTAAGCAGAAATATATAACTGAAAGATACCATATACATACAGGTTAAAGCAATAAACCTTCAACCCTACCAAACAAGTGTTTGTGCTATGTTTCCACATTATTAGCAGTAAGCTTTTGATTTTGAAACAATGGTCTGCTGACTGCGCATGTTCTGACCAGATATTGCAGGTCAGTCAATACACAGTCAGCCCTTTTGTTACTGTGAAGGAAAATACTGTTTATACTACAAAGAGGATTACAGAAATTATTGCAGTCAAGTTTAACAATAAAATATTAAAAAATTAAAATGTGATTGAGTTATTGAGTTGAGTTATTGGAGTTCTACTGAACTTTCTCCTATTTTGGATTCAGAGCTGTGTTTTTTTATGGTGTTCAGAAATTACAAGACTGATGTACATTTTACCTGTAAACAAATTAATAATAAAAACTATTGTAACTCTCTAAATATTTATCCATTAACACTTTAAAAATAACTACATGAACTAATTTCAGGAGTATTCACTTCCATTCTCAGCTGGAGACTGACTCCTTGTCACAGCTATTACATAATATTGTCTGCAAATACAAGGAAAAAGAGCTGGAAGATTTTCAAGGACCAAGACCACCAAATCGTCTTTACAGATTCATCTGGAAGATACCAGCAGTCTGTCTCCAGCTGATTATGGGAGCAAATGTTCCTAAATCCAGTTGAACTAAAATAAAAGTGAAGGTAATTAAAACAACAGACTCATACATTACCAATGACAAAGTTTGTCAGAAGAATTATGCTGATCATTCTGCTCATATGCAAGACATTTGATTCTGGCCAATGAATATGAATGGCCATTTCAACCTGTTCTTTTTAGCTGGTAAATTAAAACAAAGGAAAAGCTCTCTCCATGTGTGAAATTAATACAGAGTAAGTGTCTATGCTTTACTGGAAGTCTGTTTATGAAGTTGTAGCAAATACCATTCATAGTGTTAACAAAAATATATTGGATCATATAGCATTATCTCAGCAACTTAGCAATAATTATTATTTATTTATGCCAACAAACTTACTGTTGGTGTTTTTAAACACACAAACCGTGTGTGGGCAATGTTTGAGAGGTAGAACTGGAACTTAAAAATTCAATGCCACAGCTGGGATTTGAACCACAGACCCTCCACTTACTAGGTGGGTGCTCTAACCATTAAGCTACTGTGACAACCTGCCAGAATGACTTTGAATTCTCAAACCAGTTCAAATTTTTCCCAGTAAACCACAAAGGCAGTCTCACTTCAGAGACAATTACCCCAATGGTGACTTACTATTGCAAGTACTTTATGTCCTGGAATTAAACAACCTTCAGTTATTACCACTAATTGGTACACTACTGTTTGCTTGCCAAAAGTTTTTGCCAAACTTCAGGAATGGCAGCTACGCACAGGACTGTGAATGATCCTTCTCCATCATGTCAATGCATCTGCAAACACAGCCAACATCACCGTTCAGTTCTGGAGTCTACAGAGGTCAAATTTATGATTCATCCACCATACAGTCATAACCTGGCCCCATGTCACATTTTTCTGTTCCCGATGATAAGCAATTGCATGCCTGCTCTCTTCCAAGCTCCATTGCTAGGACTGGCTATCTCCATGTGGCAGGTTGTTCACCTTTGCACTGCTGGAATTCCTGGAGTGGGAGAGTCACTACCTGATACCAGTTTACCTACATAGGATGGGGCTATCCCATCCTGCATCCAATTTTAGTGGATCAACTTTCATTTTGTCACATTTCAAATTTCTGTAGTGACCCTCGTAATAAATGCAAATTAACCCCAACATTGCTTTTCAAACTTTGTTCATAGTGTCACCCTATCAGTACACACAATGATCTGTCTACTAGTGCATGGTTACCTTTTTCTAATATTTATTAAAATATGCAGATTTTTAAGTAATAAATGGGATTGATTTGAAAGAAGTATTAATTTTCTTTACATAATTTCCCAATTTTAATACATTAAACATGCTTTTCACTGATCAAAAGTTCATAATTATACACTAATAATGATGATGATGACGATGATGATGATGCTGGTGCTGGTGCTGGTGGTGGCGGTGGCGGTGGTGGTAGCAGTGGCTGTGGCAGTGGTGGTGGCGGTGGTGGTGATGGTGATGATAATGATGATAATAATACAAAGATCACACTTAACATTTTGAAAACAGGTAACAATGAGTTCTGATATGCCAGTGCAAGTTTCCTGAGCTTTAAATTGAAGTTCAGATAGCAACATTCCAAGGTATGGGTGGGCTTCAATGATGGGTGGTGTCAGCAGTTCTCTGTATGTGTATGTAGTGTTGCTACTACTATATAGTAATAAAATACAGTAACATATATCACAACCTAAGATAAGTTCTTTTATATCTGAGCAAAATATTCACTTAATTCTTTATATTAACATTTAAATTCCAAATATATTTAAATAACCTCAAACAAGATTTTGTGTGATTAAAGTCAGCTTAGGGAAGGGTGAATACCTTGAAAGACTGAATTCTGCATTATGGGGACCTTGTCCTTTGTAATCCATCATTTATAAATGGTTTTCAGATTTTGGAAGAGAAAGGGATTCCCTCAAGGGGTAGAAATAGACTAATAAACTAGTTATGTAGTCATCATTAAGCTCTTTAGTTTTAAGAGCTATTGACATAGAAATAACAGAGCACTATCAATATTTAAGGCCCTTCAAGGACAGAATTCTAAAAATACATGATAATGTAGTTTGAAGAAGCATAAAATATATGACTTGTTCCTCATGTATGGAATTTATATCAGTATCTAATTTCTACTTTTGTATAGCAGCTTATTGATACATTGGCTAAAAGCTTAATTAAGGAAATACAATAAAACCTTGTTTATTCGGCCCTCATTTATCCAGATCAGATTTGAGGTGGTTTTTTTTTTTTTTTTTTTTTTTTTTTTTTTTTTTTTTTTTTTTTTTTTTTTTAATTGAATGTTCACATTAGACAATAAATTTAACATGATAGCAAAAACATAACTATAAGTATCTACACCAAATATTTTCTTTTTGGTTTGATTCAATATATGGTTCCTTCATAAATTGTACAATAAATTACGGTAATATATACTGTACTGTAAAATGCTTGAGAAAGATTGAGTTTGAGAAAGATTTAGTCGTGTATCACATAGTGCTGACGCAGTATGTCTCATAAGCTATAAATAGCGCTGGCAGAAAGCATTGACTGTCCCCAATCTCCTCAGTTTTCCTTCTGTTTTCAAACGGCATGTGTCATTCAGTTTATTATGTATGTTTCAACAGGAGTTTTGTGTCTTATCAAAGTGTTTGGGAGTGTAATTCAGTGTACAAGTTTAAAATGACATCACAGCGAAAGAAGGTCGTGGTTTCAATGGATAAAAAGTTGGATACCATTAATCAAATTTATAAAGGAGAAATATAGAAGAAAATATCTGCTGATTTGGGAGTTGATGTGCACCAGCTGACAAACATTATGGCACACTTGGAGCATCAGCCCGACACCACTCCAGCTGACTTATTAGTGATAAAGCATTTGCATGACTGTACTTCATTTAAATGCCACACATGTTTAAAACAGAAGACTGTGGATCAATTCTTTGTTAAGAAATGATGTGACTTTATGTGATTAAGATTTTTATATTTTTTAATGTCTTGTAAACAATAGATACATACTATGTACTGTACATAATTTTGTTACAAGACAGTTTTTACTTTCTCTACTGATAAGTAGGGGAAGTATTGTATTCCACCCAAAAATTCAATGTCGAGATTTCAAGGATGTGATACAAAGATTTTGAGGAAAATAGCCCCACCCTAAACTACCCTTTACAAGGAACATTTTTCAAAAATTTTGATTTTCTTGAAAATGGCTCTAACGATTTTGATTAAAATGTCATATGTTTGAGATATTTTTATGACAAATGAAATGCATATCTTGAATTTTCTGGTTATAGCCCCTGTAGCCATATTTACTCTGGACGACTTTTGCATAACTGGTAAACCGTTAGAGATAGACCAAATCATACTATACAAAAATGTGTAGATCTTGCTAAAATGCTCAATTTATGTCTGAATAAATTTTCTTGTTGGATGAACCATTTCGGAGATATTCCTTGTTATGTGTGTGAGTTTAGGAAAACTTAAAACTTTTATGAAACGGAACATTGTTGCTCATTTTTTTTATATATTAAGCATGCAAAGAGAACAGAATCTCAAAGCTTTAAAAGATTTGACTATTGCACAAAGTCTACTGTATTTTAATATTCCCCTTGAACCTACAAGGAAATAAGCAATAAGATAATTTGTACAAATGTTTATCTTAACTAACACAAAGAAGATATAGGAATAAGAGTTTGTAAGAATGGTTAGTACAAGAGTAGAGAAAGTCATGTGAGTGCAACACATCAGATTTTTTATCATCATAAATGGCAAGTCTGCTTATTTAAGGCTTTAAGACTTTTGTTTTGCTTATTACCCATATAACCCGGATTATCCAGGTTTTCGATTTTCTGGATTGTCTTTAGTCCCAGATAGTCCAGATAAACAAAGTTTTACTGTACATCATGGATAATATATAAAACTTATCTGGAGCATACAGTCTTTGAGTACCAAGGAACAGACTTATGGAGGAAAGAATTTCTGGGGCAGAAGTGGGAGAAGGGGGATAGTAGAACAGCATTTAGGAGGATTCTTAGAAAGGAAATCAGCAACTTAGGTCAGTTTTTAGGTAAAATTAAGAAGAAATGGAGCTGGTCCATAAAAAAGAACAGAATTAACAATATTTGGTATTAGTTATAATCTGTGAGATAGCTATAGAGAAATTGAAAATGTGTGTGTAAGTTATTATGATGGGTGGATATGACAGATTAAGAGGCTGGGCTGAGTGTCTATCATATTCAAGTATGTATTAACTCAACACAAATAAATAAATACATACCTACATACATATGCACGCAGATGCATGTGCATTCACACACACATGCGCACGTGCACACACACACACACACACACACACACACAGACACACACATAAATACATATAAAACTTATGATGCAAAGGAAGTATTTGAAACAGTGGATCGTTTATTAAAATCTTAGTTAAAGCACTTGTTGACAAAATTCATTTACCTACACACAACAGGTGCTGTTTACCATTCTTACACAGTTAACCCTGAAACACTCTTGGGGAAAAGTAGTAAAAATGTCCTTATTTAAACTATAAAAAATTATTGCCATTTGGGACATCAAAATTTAATGGTTTATGTTTGTGTAAAAATAGCTTTACCCAAACAGCAAGCTCAACAAGTTTCCAAATGACTTTCAAAACCTGGTTTTTCTTGGAGCTGATTATTGATCAAAAGTAGTTTAATAGTGCTGATTTATCAACCTGCTTAAAGGCCTGTGTTTTTACAGCTGAAAATATACATAAAATAAATGTGACAGTTGTGGAAAATACATGAAGATGACAATGAGGAACAAAGACACAAGGTTTAAAAGATGCATGACAAATGTAAAATATCAGCAGTATTAGAGCAATTTAGGTCAGCTAAAGGAAAATCAAAGCTTATAATCCATTCAAAAGCACTTTAACTTCTCTTTTTGGAAAGAAAACTTGCTTTTACATAAAAATAGACATATGAATAACAATTTCATGGTGCATTTGATAACAATTTCATCTCCAGTACATCTAGCCAAAATGTTTTCATCTACAAACCAAAAGATGATCTATGCCAGTGAGTCTAGATTAATGATAGAGATAGTTCTCTGAAGTGTGCCCTGTAAATTCATTGTAAAAATAATGAAGTTACAGTGACAAAAGTTTGCTTTGAAGTATATAATGCATTACAACTGTTTACTTTGCTTTCTTGAGGAAAAATAATCAACTAACCCTTTCACTAAACAAATTATCAGAATCCTGCACATACATTTTTGGAATTACCAATATTTATGAAGTACATATTCAGAATTTTCCTACAGATGAAACTTTGTACAAACATAAGTAGTATGAAGGAATTAATACAATGTGTTATATTCACATGACTTTCTCTACTCATTCTGCAACAAACTATTACTACACAAACTTATTCTTATATCTACTTCATTTTAATTTAGATACACATTTAGAGAAACAATTCTATTACACATTTCCTTTTAGGTACAGCAGGATTAGGGGAATACAGTAGGCTTAAGCAATAGTCAAATCTTTCAAGGGCAGGTTACTATGTGATAGCTATGAAATGCTATCTCTTTGCATGATTGTGTGAAAGAAATAGTGGTTTTCTATTTAGGAAGAGTATAGACAGACACAGTGACAGAGAAACAGATAGAGAGAGAGGCAGACAGACAAACAGACAGAGAGACACTTAGACACACAGACAAATAGATAGACAGAGATAAACATAGATAGGATAGACAAGATACGGAGGGGGACTAAGCACCTCAACCTGTAGAAGATCTTTTGTGCCTATGCCCCTGGGAGGGAGGAGTGAGATGAGAGGATATGAACGGTAGTCAGAGGGATGACAGCAATGGCCAGGATCTGTAAGAGCTACAGATTTGAACTCCACGGTAGCATTTGTCTCTGGTTCCTCTCTCCTCTGTGGCCTCTAGGTCTCCTGGTAAGCCCAGGTCTTGGAGACCTCCCCCAATCTGGAGGACAAGTATTTACAGAGAGTAAGCATCTGTTATGGACCCCAAAACTCCTGCCAACACTCCCTGAAACAACCAAGCAGATGAAACGTGAAGTCAAATGAG
Organism: Tenodera sinensis; assembly: GCA_030765045.1. NCBI lineage: Eukaryota > Metazoa > Arthropoda > Insecta > Mantodea > Mantidae > Tenodera > Tenodera sinensis. The sequence goes on from CM060964.1 coordinate 183,135,422, forward strand.
AAGTGAGGTGAAATGGGGGTTCAGGGAATTTAGGGGATGTAGTTATCCTTCCCAAATTCACCTAGTGACCCAAGGAAATCCCCAAAAAAGCCCATGTGTCAGGATGGTTGACCACAGAAATCAAACCCACTCATCATATCCCATCTGGATATCAAATTTTTGGGATGAATACAATACTTCCTCTACTTATTGTAAATATGTAGTACAGAAAGTAAAACTGGACTAATGATGTATGATTAAAAACTAAATTTAACACATTTAAGCTTACCTTCGGTTTTACTCTATTGATGAATTCCCAAAAATAATTTGGAAAAGCTTCCATTTCATACTCTGCTCTTACTATTGCTATGTTATTTTAATTTGTATTTAAGTATGCATAATTAATCTGTATATAGTTAAACTTTTAAATTTGGTACCCTTATCACAAAGCAGCAACACTTGGTACCTATTGGGAGAGACATAGATGATTTAAGGTACTCTAACTCTAATATGCACTTCATACAACATTAGACATGGCTTGCACCCCATTGAACTAATGCACTCCACTCAGGCAGTTATTCCTAAGACAAAATAGTAATTAATAGTAATTTTGTGTTGTAGAGGACAATACACAGCTCTACTATGGCCTCAGGGTAAAGGAAAAGGATACAATGTTTACTTGCCTTTCCCTCTCCACTGCTGACCATGATTACTTACGTGTAGTAAACAAATTCTTACCTAGAGTCACATAATAGCTAACCTATTTCAGTTGGTATAAGGTTTCAGTGGCTGCTTATAACCATATTTTATTTATTTTGTCTGTGTTTTATGATACTATTACCTTGTATTGTAACCATGATACCTTAGTTATTGCCTAATCAATTGATATGTTTTACTTTGCAGGGAAATATGCATTTTATGAGGAAAATACCACCTGGAGCAGAAGCTTCAAATATCCTTGTTGGTGAAGTGGACTTTTTAGACAAAACACTATCAGCATTTATACGACTAAGTCAGGCTAACTTTTTAGGTGATTTAACAGAAGTTCCTGTCCCAACTCGTTTTATCTTCATATTGCTGGGACCAACTGTAAGTATACTATGGTATACCAGAAAGTATAAATGTTTGATATTGTAAGAAGTTTATATCAGGTGTTGTGGTAAAGAAGAACTGAACTCTTCAAAATAGACTTTAACTAAAACAAATTAATGATGCCCTAAATATACAGAAAGAAATTTTACATTTCCTTTTATATAATTTTTCAAACTTCTCCCCCTACTCTTCTTGAACAATTTGTAAATTTGCAAATGCATGCAGTAAAACAAATGGTATTGGAGCAACATTTGTTTTACTGCTCATATTTACTGCCCACTTACCATTACAAGAATTATCATTTATTTTCATTGTATACTGCACATATAAATGTGGTTAAATGCTAGGAAATATGTAAGCAATTATTCTGGCATTAATTTACATTGTAACTGAAAACAATTGTAACCTGAGTTGTCTTTCTGCCTAGCTACAATGTATAAAATTAAATGAAAATTTTCATATTAGTATTTAGGGAGCTTAGCACATCTGTAGTGTTAGCCATTATAGTATAACTACTAGATACTAAACTATGTGAATGTGAGAAAAAGTATCTCATAAAAGAAAATGTAGCTGAGGTTTAGAACAGGGAAACAAAACAAACAAACAAAAAAAAAAAAAAAAAAAAAAAAAAAAAAAAAAAATTAACAGAAACTGTATTGATCAGAAATGCTTAGTTTTAACAAAACTCAACAAATGCCATTGACAACATTTTTGAGAAAACATATTGTTTAGTTGTACTCAATATTGATGATTCAACAAACTTTATAAAAATGGTAGGTACTTGCCATCCTTGCAGGTAGGACTTGATGAAGGAATAATTAAAGTTCCTTTATTGAAAAAACAGAAATTATAAATTATAGCTTTTTACAAAGTTCAACATATTCGCCTTTTCAGTATGTTTTTTCTTAATTCCTTTTTAAGCCTGTGTTACAAATTTAGTGGACATTAAAATTCAACATTTAAATTTTCTGGGCTGTTAAATATAGTACATTTTATAGATACCAGAATAGGAAGTGAAAATGTGCTAGAAAAATGTATATTTTTCTTGTAAGTTAACATATGAATAGAAGTTCGCACACTAACAAAATCTGTTTCTCACATCTTCAACCTATAATGAAACTCAAAGTCACATGTTTTAATGAGGACTAAAGCAATAATACATAATTCAATAGAACAACTTTTAGATTTAATGCTTTGTGAAATCTAAAACAATAGTAAAACAGTCCTCTTTAATGTGAAGGTTCTTCATGTTTTTGTCTTCAGTGTCATAGGCATTCCATTGCACAATTTTGAAAAGAATTCCTTACTTTCCTGTGAATCTTTTTTGAAATAAGAAATTAAGTTTTTGAGTCATTAGCTTTATTTTTCCTTATTTGTTTGACCGATGGAAGTTGAGGTACTTCAAACAATGTCGAAGCACTTCTCTTTCCAGGCTTCAGCACCATAACTTCAATCAGTAAAGCAAAGTAAGTATTTTGAAGACATTGTGCCTTGCCTCAGAAATCTTAAAAGGCAATTTGATTTTCATTACACATTTGGAGATTGATTTCACATCATAACTATTCTGTCTTTAACCCAAACCTTAACCTTCTCAAAACATTCCCAAAATGTCATAATATTCTGAGGGAAGAGGGGATGTTTTGTGTTTTTTTAGTTATTTTTCAATAAGGCCAAAACCCCTATCAGGAGGGAACTAGCTGTGCCCAAGTATTGGGAAATATAACTGAATTTCTATAAATACATTTGAACTTTTAAATGAACTCATAAGCATCACCATCATTGTGAGATTGCTGTTTTGTGAGTCTCAAGAATTAGAAAATTATCTGAGATCAAGATGTTCTGCATTTTGTTTCATTAGATCTTGCTCTAATGAACAGTCTCTCATAGCAGATGCAATTTCATTTGTCCTCTGTCCTGAGTCAGTCTGAAGCCATTTGTAGTTAACAACTTTGTCTGCTTCCTTTTGTAAATATTTTAAAACCATTCTGTTATACAATCAGACTTGTCTGAAGTAAAATACTTCTCTAGACAGTTTGGGTAAGGGTTGATTCTGCTGGCAGTCAAAACAAACTGCTAAGTATTGTTTTTATTTTCATTTAAAATATTGAAAAGTACAATTAATTAAGTTGGCTGGAAGTGGTACAAAGTGAAGGGGAAGTTATGGTAGAATAACACCTTTTAGCTTCCATATGTACTACATAAGTAAAAGTTAGTGAAGCTAAAAATGTTAATTTCAACTCAAAGCTACCTTGTTGTTGAAAAATATGTTTGCCCTTATTTTGGACAACCTATAGTCCATCATTATACTATTTTTTAATTCCAAATCTTGAGCTGACTTTAACACAACAATAAAGCATGCACAGTGAGTAGCAACTACAATTACAAGGTAATTCAAATATAAATGGTAATTGTTGCATATCTCGGAGGAAGCAGTTCAGAGCGGGGCACTGTTTGAAGGTTGATGTGTTAGGGAGGGGGAACTAGCTTTGTTAGCTGCTTCACTAGGTTCTGGCATCAGTACAGCCATGAGTGAGCAAGAGGTTCCTTCGTCTGTTGTGCAACACATTATTATCAAGCTTTTGACTAATGAAGGTGTTGAACCTTAGGAGATTTTAACTCATTTAAGAGCACAGTTTGGCGGCACTGCACTGTCACAGAATCAAGTGTTTACTTGGGCCAGACAATTTAAGGGTGGCCGAGAATTTGTGAAAAATGAAAGTCATGCTCGACACCCAAGGTCAAGTCTCACAGATGACAACATCCGTGCCGTTTGAGAGCTTATTGAAGATGATAGCCGCTCCACTGTTAAAGAAATAGCATCAGAAGTTGGTGTCGGCATTGGCAGTGCTCATACCATTATTAGGAAGCATCTTGGCTTCAGAAAAATTAGTGCTCAATGGGTTCCGAAGTTGTCAACGAGCAGCAAAAACAGGCCAGGTTGGAAATCTGTGAGAGACTTCTGAATCAATTCTGGCAAGAAGGGGAGGATTTCTTGAGATGGATCATTGCATGTGATGAGACATGGGTTCATCATTACACTCCAGAATCCAAAATGGCGAGTAAGGAGTGGCGACGGAAGGATGAAGCCTGCCTAGTGAAGGCCAAAAAACGCCACTCAGCCGGAAAAGTCCTCACGACTGTGTTTTTTGACTGCAGCTTACTATTTCCAATTGTTAAGGTCTGTAAAGCTGCCTACCGAAGCAAAAGACGTTGTACACTGAAGCTAAAATAATCGTTCTTCACTTCTTGATGTCTCGTTGATACTTAAATGTCGTTGGTGACGTGGTGTTGCCCTTTGATGTGGTTCGCTCCGGCTTTGCAAGAGATCTCTTTATCTCGGGTACGCGCAGATGTTTTCGAACAGACTACCCAAGGAAACTTTTTTATATATTATTTATTGCATCTTAAATATTTTCGGGAGCTATGCCGATTGTATATGTAGAGGAATCGCACTCACGTCCGCACAGCACAACCTGCCGTACTGGTCTCTGGTTGAGTAGTGACCAGACGCTTTCTCTCTTACCCACGCTAAGAAAACCGTTCTCTTCCAATTTGAATGTCATGACGTCATCCAAGAAAGCCTCGTATCCAAAATGCTATTTCCTTTTCCCGCAATTTAGAAATGTCCCTTTCTATTATAACATGTTCTTTTATGAATTTCGAATATATAATTACCTTTTTAGGATTAAACGATGTTTACTTTATATTTTATTAAATATATCGCGCGACTTTTAAGGTTGATAGACTTGACTTTCGAACGTGTATTTAAACTATGTAGTATGACGTCATGACTCGTTAATTTTAAACCAATAATGTGTTTATCCTAGAAATTTAACGACTATTATTTACTCATATCTTGCTCACCTTACAACACTCCCTGCTCTATTATCTATTTATGTTATTACTTAACACTTATCGCAAATCTCACATCCGGCAATTAAATTAAAACGTGTCTTTATCAAAAGCCCATTCGATTGGAAATCTAAATTTCGGTATCAAATGCCCCCATTTATGTTATTTTATTATTTCATAATAAAATAATGTAAATGTCTTGCCCGAAAGAAAAATTAAAATTACTCCTGTATTTTGAATAATCGGCAACACTCCCATTATATACAATTTTCAATTACACTGTTTTGAAATTGGTTATTAACATATTTTCTCATTAATCTTTTTAACATGACAAACAATTATACACTTGACTTAACATTAATCCTTAAATACTAATTACAATATGTTATGGTTTCTTCTGTGAAGCTTTTATATAAAGGTTAAATTTCAAGAGTCTTTCTTTATACTTCCTTCTTTTAGTTCATGTTTGCTCACTTCGCTCTCACTATCACTTGCACTGTGATTTTTCACTTTTGTTATTGTAACACATATCTGTACTATATCCTTTAAGCACTAAAATGTACATATATTTATATAAATCCATTACACTCTTTAGATAAGTTCTTTCTTTGTCTTTCTGTGATAACTATCTATACATCTAAATATTTTAACAAATGTTTACAAAGTAAATATTCTGTTTTCTCTCTATGCGGAGATGAACATTTTAACAATCTTTCTGAAGCTGTTATTGTGAGCTCTATACAATATATTCTTAAGCTCTTTGTAGTAGATAGCAATTCACATTCTGCATTTTTCATGAATATGTAAGTACCTGACCAATATATGGTTTTCAAGTAAGCTAACATTTAAATTTTATCTCAAAGCTGATTGGGCGCCAATATACAAATGACACTTCGAATTTTTTTTTTTTTTTTTTTTTTTACATGAAATCAAGGTTCCAAGGTACCACACGGTTTCTTGTATGGTCGAAGGAGTTGTTTATGCCATCTTCCCAGACATTTTTCATTTTTAACATCTTTTAATTCATAGGTATGATAACCAAATTTTGATATAATTTCTGCAGGACCTTTATATAACAATTCCATCCTTTTGTTCCTACCTCGCAACGCACTTGATAACTTATGGTCTTTAACTAGTACCCAATCGCCTATCTTAGGTTCCCATTTATGTTTTCTACTCTTTTTCTTTAATTTTCGCTTCTCTGCCTTTTTCTTGATTCGTTCAAAAGCAATTTTCGCTCTTTCTTCCTCACTTAACTGAATGTCATTAATTTTCAGTGTTTTTGGTACCCCGATCAATATTGGTTCTGGTTCAATTCCTAACATTAATTTTATTGGTGCAAACCCAGTAGTTACATTAATGGTGTGATTGATAATCTTTTCTATCAATGGACAATATTTCACCCAATCCTTGTGATTATGATGTGTAAGTACACGTAAATAAATTCCTATATCTCGGAGGACACGTTCTGTTGGATTCCCTGATGGAAAGTATGAGGAACAATGATTTAGTTTTCTCGCGTCTAATGTCACCCTAATCTTTCCATTGGCCTTATTTACAATACATAGGGGATTCACAAATTCTGAATTCGAAATCTCAATAACCTCATCTTCTAACATTGACTTTATAACTGCATCTACCTCTTCTCTTATTGTACTAGGGATAGCTCTCGCTTTATGTGTAAAAGGTTTGATGGGTATCATCTCAAACGAATGAGTATAAATATTACATTTACCAGGTTTCTCAGAGAATGCTTCTTTATTTCGGATTAATATTTCAAACAGTTTATCCCTCTGTTGTTCATTTAGTTGATCAGCCTGAGTTACCTTTTCCCTCAACAATTCTTCTAAGTCTTCACTACTCTCCCTATCATAGTACCTAGTTGCGTCAGAAAACCTCAAATTGTCTATGAAATCATTTTTATCCCATTCTACATTTTCTTTATTATCGACACTGTACTCTTTGACATTTACTTCAGTTAATTCCATAGCTCCTACTTTAACATATTCTACAAAGAATGTATCCCCTTGGATTTCTTCTTCCTCTTTTTCTCTTACAATAGTTTCTGAACTACTATCTTCCACAAAAGGCACTATAATGGTCTCATCTTCAACTTTCATTTCTACAATCATGTTTTTAAAATTCACCACAGCTTCCCAGGCATAAAGACAATCACAACCTATTATAATATCTGTCACAAGTCTTCCTACAATCAGAAATAAAATTCCAAGTATTCTCCCATTTATTTCAATATTTATCATTGCTTGAAATTTTACTCTCTCTTTTCGTTTTCCCACAGCTAGCGAGCAATATATCCCATTAACTGGTAAAGACATTACTTTAAAACCACTACTTTGTAAATTATCATAAAAATTTTGTGAGCATACTGTGCTATTTGATCCCGTATCTATAATTGCATTGTATTGTTTTCCATTTACTCCAATTTTGATTTTAGGTGGATCTCCTACTTTTTTCGTTTTCGTCAATTCTATTTTTACATTCTCTTTTCTTTTGTATTATCATTTGCCTTCCAGGACTATTTATTTCCAAGTACTTATCACAATCATTACTAGGATACCCAGTTCTCACTGAAGGCGCGTTTGACCGGGTCTGGCGTTTCCCTGATTTTTAGGTATGGCTCCTGTACTATTTCCCGAATTGTTACTTCTGTTTTCCTGCATTAAATCGGGGTTACTTCCTACCATGTTTTTGACCGTGTTAATGGCCTCAACCATTTCTGCATTTTCGGGGGAATTTCGTCCATTAGAATACCTTTCTCCCTGTCTTGGTGACCTCGGTCTAAACTCATTATCTCCGTTTGTCCAATACCCATCATTTGAATTTCTACTATGTCCAAAATAACGTCCCCGTCTACCTCGATCAAATCTATTTGTATTCATATAATTCACCCTTATATTTCTTTCCCTTTGATTACCATTTCTATTTTGGTGATGCCCTTCCTGGTTATATCTACCTTGATTTTCCCACCGGAATGATTCCATCCTTGGTACTGGTCCCTTATATCTTTCCCTTATCTCACTTCTATTCTGATAATACTGTGCCCCTTGCCCGAAAGAATTTACAGTTTCTTTTTCTTCATATTTATTTCCAAATGCGTGTTTTGGCTTATTGACTTCTAAGGCTGATAATAATTCGATCATAGCTGCAATGCTATCGGGTCGGGCTATGATTAGGTAGTGTTGAAGTGTTTCCGGAAAATGTGGAGTAACTATATTTATTAGATCTTTTTCATCTAAGGGAGGATCCAACATCTTCGATTTTCTCGCTATTCTCATAAAATAGTTTACCATCGATTCCTCCGATCTAGGATTAAACTTTCCATTGCTTAATTCGACTCTAATATTAGCCTGCCTACTAGCTCCCCAATATCTGGTTAAAAAGATGTTCCTAAAGGTCCTGTAATCATTATTGTTACCCATAGAAAGGCCTAGCCAATTAGCAGCATTACCCTTTAGGCATTTTCTTACTATCACCATCTTGTACTCCTCTGGTATACGTTTCACCGTGAAGTACTCTTGTAACCCTTCTAAAAAGGCTTTAGGATCATCTGAATCTTCATTTTCAAAAACTGGAGGTGTCATTTCATTTAAGACATGGTTAGGCCAATGTAAATTTGAATTGTCACCTATCCCTGAGCTATTTCCGAGATCAGAATGGGAATTACTGTTACCCCTATTTTGCATCGAAATGTCAGCTGATACACCTGGTATTGCCTCGTTTCTTGCAACTTCATTACTAAGATTGTTGTGATTACATGCATTTTCATTTAATTTCAAATTTTCTAAGGCCTCTTTTACCTGAGTAATTTCTGTTACTACTCCTTTTATTTGGTCTGTAACATCCTCCAAATTTCTAGCCTGCCTTTCACTTTCTACATCAGATCTTTCTATTCTAACTTTACACCCCTGTAACTCTTCTCTAATTTCTTCCCTTTGTTTGTCTAATCTATATGTTACTTTTTCCCTTTCTTTATCTAATTTTTCACTCACTTGTTGACCTAATTTCTTTTCAGAATTCTTTACTTCTTGCCTTATTGTCTCTAATTCTCCCTTAACCTGTTCTCTATTTTCTTTTACTTCACTACTAACTTTATTAATTTCCTCCCTAACTTCTTCCCTAAAGGTTTCGAAAACTCTCCTCTGATTCTCCAATTGCATTCCCAATTCCTGTTGTCCCTTTTCTAATTTCTGTCCTAACTCTATACTAGTTTCATCTATCTTACTCATCTTTTGACTTAACTCTGTACTCATCTTTTTCACTGTTCTTAATTCTTTACTATTTTCATCTATCTTTTGACTTAACTCTGTACTCATCTTTTTCATTATCTTTTGAAACATATTCTCTATTTCTGACATAATTGCTGGCCTTTCTGAATTACTAAACATTTCTGAACTACCTCTAGGTGTTTCTCTAACGTTCTGATCTTCTACTTCTTGGCATATTCTGCTACCAATTATAGTTTGACTATATTCTTCCATCCTACTTACACTTTTCTCAATTTCCGGACTCTCAAAACCTAGAAAATCGCTATCACTGTCTTCCATTTCTAAACTATTTACACGTGTTTTTCTACTCACCAATATTTCACGCACTTAAACTTGTTCACTACACGTTTCACAGATGTTCACACGCTGGGCACCTTCTTGTCTGCTGGCTCGATGCTGGCCTGGTCGTCTTGGGGTTGGTCCATTCTTTCGACGCCACACGTTGGGATGCCATTTGAAGCTAAAATAATCGTTCTTCACTTCTTGATGTCTCATTGATACTTAAATGTCGTTGGTGACGTGGTGTTGCCCTTTGATGTGGTTCGCTCCGGCTTTGCAAGAGATCTCTTTATCTCGGGTATGCGCAGATGTTTTCGAACAGACTACCCAAGGAAACTTTTTTATATATTATTTATTGCATCTTAAATATTTTCGGGAGCTATGCCGATTGTATATGTAGAGGAATCGCACTCACGTCCGCACAGCACAACCTGCCGTACTGGTCTCTGGTTGAGTAGTGACCAGACGCTTTCTCTCTTACCCACGCTAAGAAAACCGTTCTCTTCCAATTTGAATGTCATGACGTCATCCAAGAAAGCCTCGTATCCAAAATGCTATTTCCTTTTCCCGCAATTTAGAAATGTCCCTTTCTATTATAACATGTTCTTTTATGAATTTCGAATATATAATTACCTTTTTAGGATTAAACGATGTTTACTTTATATTTTATTAAATATATCGCGCGACTTTTAAGGTTGATAGACTTGACTTTCGAACGTGTATTTAAACTATGTAGTATGACGTCATGACTCGTTAATTTTAAACCAATAATGTGTTTATCCTAGAAATTTAACGACTATTATTTACTCATATCTTGCTCACCTTACAACGCTCCCTGCTCTATTATCTATTTATGTTATTACTTAACACTTATCGCAAATCTCACATCCGGCAATTAAATTAAAACGTGTCTTTATCAAAAGCCCATTCGATTGGAAATCTAAATTTCGGTATCAAAGGGTTGTCATCCTTCTCCAAGACAACACTACACCTCACACCGCCAATTTGACAATGGACACGATGGCGGACATGCACTGGGAAACCCTTGAACACCCTCCCTATAGTCCAGACTTGTGCCCCCCAGACTATTTTTTGTTTGCACCTACGAAAGAATCGCTTGGAATGAAACATTTTGAAAACAATGATGACGTCGAGGAACATGTGCACAATTGATTGGCAATGCGCCCTCAAACTTTTTTTGAACAAGGAATGTTCAAGCTTCCAAAATGTTGGCAAAAATGTGTACAGTGTGAAGGAGGCTATGTAGAGAAATGTTGATGTAGTCACTTGTGTATATATTTAATCAATAAATGTTTTTAACAAAATTACCATTTATATTTGAATCACCCTTGTATGAGGATGTCCAAAGCCTGGGCTAAAATATTTGTACAATTCCTTTTTATAATTTGAAAGAGAACAGCCCAACAACCCTTGTCTAACTTGAGAAGAATTGTACCTATCATGCATTTTTTTAAGATCTAGTCCTGGTGGAATATGTGGCCATATAACTATTTCTAGACTAATAAGGAGATCTGCATTTATACTTAAGTACATCCTTCTTAATGAGCCACATCTGCTCTTCTTTGCTTTCCTGCAGTTTGTGAGCTCGCCTACCTTGATTCTACTTAGGTAGTAGCCCAATACACCTGAGCCTAGCTCTAGGCACTCCTGGAAAAATTCACATGACATAAATATAACCTATTCAGACAATTATTTTCATTTTACAAACTTTTTGTTTATGCTATAAGTAAAATCTGTTACTTTTGAGAAGCATGTTGAGGAACATACAGGTACCTATCCCCCAGCCTTCTTCCTCTCTTATATAGTATGAGATTGATACAGATATTTGTTTACTTGTACATCTTCCTTCCCTGTGCATCTTTTAGGTAAGTTCACTCTTATGTATAATAGTACGAAATTGTCCTAATCAACTTTTATATCATTCATATACAGGCTATGTCTGAAATGAATATGAGCATTGAAACACATTGTTTTGTTTTGTTTCAATATGGTTACAGCTTTATTCAGATCTTTATCTGAGCATGCAATTCGCACTTCTTACTCATTTGATGTCAATGACATCTGAACTGTTTAAAAAACTCTGAATTTTGTAACATCCTGATAACAATGTACCCCACAAGAGCTTGCTATTACAGCTGCTAATTTTATAATACAATGGTTCAATATGAAAGAAAGTTACTCACGGGCAAGTGTAAACGCTATTAAAATCATCATCGTCGTCGTCATCATCGTCATCATCGTCACTATCACCACCATCGTTATTGTCACCACCATCGCCACCACCATCACCACCGCCATCACCACCACCACCACCACCACCACCACCATCTTCTTCTTCTTCTTCTTCTTCTTCTTCTTCTTCTTCTTCTTCTTCTTCTTCTTCTTCGTCTTCTTCTTCCTAACAAGGTTTAAGCCCAAGGTCTGTTCCAAGGCCAAACAAATTGGTCAGTCCATCTTTTCAATTACCATCCAACATTTCTTCATCCAAAGGGTTGATACATAAAAGCTTGCCTTGGATATCTTAAAAGGGGCACCCTTGAAACATGGTCTTTCCACTCCTGATAGCATTGAACCTCCTTAAATTTACTGTCTTCTTTGAGTTGTGCTCTTTTATCATTATTCCTCATTTGGTCTAATCTTGTTACTCCCAATAGTGGTCGTAGAACTCTCATTTGAGCTGCTTCTATGCTAGCCTTTTCTTTGGATCTCAGAACCAAAGTTTCCCAAGTGTACTTTAATGCTGGTTTTGATACAATGTTATGTAGTCTTTGCTTCACTTCTCTTCTCATGCTTTTGCTGAGGTGTCTTTTTATACATCCATTTAATTTGTTATGGATTTCTATGATTTCCTCGATGTCTGCTTTTGTATTCCAAATTGAAATTTTTGACCATTTCTATGAAAATTTAACTTTTAAATTTAAATTTATGCTCCAAGTTTCCACCATGCAGTATAAAACAAGGATTAGTTGAGCTTTGTGAAATCCTGAAAAATGTAAATGTTGAGTTTACTGAAAATTTTCTACATTCAGGTGCCTCTTACAGTGGTCAATTTTCAGTTTTGTTGTGTTTTCTGTTTACATTATATATTAGGCTCATATTTAACTAGCAGAATACATTGAAAAACCCATTGAATAAACTGGCATTTGTTAAGTTTTGTTAAGATGGTCCACAATTGCTACTATATAATAAATGTTTCAAGTTGAAAACTATGGAAGTACATAGTGTGAGCTCATATGGTTCCATATGAGTTCTGTATGGTTTTGAGAACATTTTTGTTACATCTTTTTGCAAACTCTCTCAAAAGGTACAGGACTTTACTCATTTTTACCTAGGTTATCAAATATGATTAGTCCATGCCCTGTTGTCATCTGCCTGTATACTTAAGAATTTGTGTGGGTGGTATTCCCGTATTACTGTATCTACAAGCTTAATATGAAACAGAGCATATTTTTTCTTATTTCCTAGTTAAACTGTAATTATATTAGTCTTTTTAGGGTTATTAGTGACACTGAAGGATTTGAAATACGAGTAGTTATCTACCCTTAACAATTCCTTGGTAAGTAGTGACTGAAGGTCATGATCATTATTTGCACTACAGATGATAGTGGTGTCATCTGCATAGCTTATAACTTTACAATTTGCTGAAGTATACATGCTTTTTATGCAAAATATATAAACTAAACAGCCAAGTTTTGAGGTCTGTGATACACAATGTTTAACTTTTTCTGCAGTAAATTTAATTTTTGCTGTGTTAATTTCTTGTTTAAAACTTATTTATGTGTACTGTATTTGCCCTTTTAGATACAATGAGATTAATGTGTTTGCAACCCCTAGTTCCATATTTTGTAATATTAATAGCAATATATCATGTTGGCTGCAGTCAACGCCTTAGATAAGTCAAGAAATATGCTAGCAACTCTACCATTGCAGTGATAGTTGATCTTTTGCCTGAAAATCATGTTGAAAATAATTGAGAACATTGTGTTCTTTCTAAAAAAGGAATGATTCTTTTCATTAGTATTTTTTCATGAAGCTTTGCAACTACAGGAGTGAGGAAGATTGATCTGTAATTTTGCATATTTTTCTTGTCACCTTTTTTATGTATCGGAGTAACAATGCTGATTTTTAAGCAGTCTGGAAATATACCCTGCCTTAGTGATTGATTTATCAGATAGATCAAAGGGGTTATCAAAAGGTGTTTACATTTTTTCAACAGCTTAGCGCTAATGCCATCATCCCATCCAGTGGAAACAGCTTTACAAACTAAGTTTGTAAAGGTCAAAGTATGCTTGGTTATACTCAAGTTTCATATAAATTATTTTATTTCTATATGATCTCTACAGGGCGGATTAGTGAATTTCCATGAGGTAGGCCGAGCCATGGCTACTCTAATGTCAGATGAAGTATTCCATGATGTTGCTTACAAAGCACGAAACCGTAATCACTTATTAGCAGCAATAGATGAATTTCTGGATGCCGTCACTGTTCTACCTCCAGGAGAATGGGATCCCACTATTAGGATTGAACCTCCAGCAGCTGTACCTTCCCAGGTAAGATTATAATTTGAACTCACTCTTTGTTATTTGCCTTCATTTTATGTTTTATTAAATAGAAATATTGTTCAGTCATTGCTTACTGGACAGATGAAGGGGTCATTAAGGCTGCGCAGTAAACCTTCATAATATAATTACAACATAGTTACAGCATGTTGCTGCTGATGATAAAGTACATTACATTACACTACACTATGCTATGCTACACTACATTACATTATATTCTCTGATAATGTATTAGCTCTCTGTGCAAGTTTGAACCATAGGTTGACGCCAGCCAAAATAAACCTAGGCATGCGCTTCGGCCATCAGAGCTCTTTCATGTATAGAAATAGTTTGCATGAATAAATGCAATGTGTATCAACTAGGTAATGCAGTTGAAATATAAAGACAAATCTAAAGAATATGATTTGGGGATTGAAGAAAATGCCATAAATAGAAAAAGAATTACACTTAGCAGTTTTCTTAAGCAGTCCGTATGGTCAACATTATACTAAAATCAGTCTGTTGCTTGTGAGTGTGAACATATGTGACAATGAGCAGGGTGCATCTTATGCAATAGCAAAACATAGAAATGCCAAACTTTTAAACAGTGGGGAGAATCTTATCTGTGGAGCCATTTATGTACATCAACAATAAAAATATTTGTATTACCCTAGATGTTCAAATGTTAACAGCAGTAATAATTACAAAAGGTCTACTGCTTATCATTCAACTTTTCCTACAGTGAAGGGGTGGTACAATCTCTACCATCTGCTGGCCAAACTACATGCATGTGGAGCAATACATTAATTAATACATAGGGAAATACATCCAAATGGACTTTGAGTAACTACAGTTTAACATGGAATCTCAACCACAGCGGGGCAAGTTATGCCCTGCATAATTTATACCACAGGTGGAGAGTGACCCATTCATGTGCTTGACCAACCTCAAACTGTGGAGTGATACATTGCTTCATAGTAACAGTATAACCAATGTAGGATAATAGCTAATTGTACAGTAACATATGCCAGAGCAACTACTGCTTTCATGCTGAAGGTCCATGACAATTTTAAGTCAGCTCTATTCAAACCCTCACCTCTGACTAGCACTTGTGAAGTATCATCAAGGTCCAGCATGGTTCAGAGTCTATGGTAAATTCTTAGATTCTTTCATTCCACTGTCATACTCATCACCCTGCCATTGGGGGTAATGGATTTCACCTTCAGGGGTGCCTCTACCTCAGAAATGGATTCAGTCATTGCTTGGTGAAAGAAGGTTACTCAGAAGTGATAGACCATATAGGTATAGGTGGATGTTGCAACGATAATAACAGATGATGATGTTGATGATGATAATAATTATAATAATAATAATAATAATAATAATAATAATAATAATAATAATAATAATAATAATAATAATAATAATAATAATAATAATAATAATAATAATAATAATAATAATAATAATAATAATAATAATAATAATAATAATAATAATAATAATAATAATAATAATAATAATAATAATAATAATAATAATAATAATAATAATAATAATAATAATAATAATAATAATAATAATAATAATAATAATAATAATAATAATAATAATAATAATAATAATAATAATAATAATAATAATAATAATAATAATAATAATAATAATAATAATAATAATAATAATAATAATAATAATAATAATAATAATAATAATAATAATAATAATAATAATAATAATAATAATAATAATAATAATAATAATAATAATAATAATAATAATAATAATAATAATAATAATAATAATAATAATAATAATAATAATAATAATAATAATAATAATAATAATAATAATAATAATAATAATAATAATAATAATAATAATAATAATAATAATAATAATAATAATAATAATAATAATAATAATAATAATAATAATAATAATAATAATAATAATAATAATAATAATAATAATAATAATAATAATAATAATAATAATAATAATAATAATAATAATAATAATAATAATAATAATAATAATAATAATAATAATAATAATAATAATAATAATAATAATAATAATAATAATAATAATAATAATAATAATAATAATAATAATAATAATAATAATAATAATAATAATAATAATAATAATAATAATAATAATAATAATAATAATAATAATAATAATAATAATAATAATAATAATAATAATAATAATAATAATAATAATAATAATAATAATAATAATAATAATAATAATAATAATAATAATAATAATAATAATAATAATAATAGTTTTAGAAAAAGGACGAGTCCAACCCAATTACTTTTTCTCACTTTATTTTTTGAACCAAAACTGAATGCAAAGCAGCTCAGTTCCTTTTTACAGACTTTAACACATTCTACAGTCGTCATATTACAACACAGCTACTTTCTTCCCATAACCTTGACTATCTCCTTTTTGTCTTTCTTCATTTTCTCTGTCTCTCAAACAGCTGACTTTAACAATACAATCACCCAACACTGATTAACTGATTCACTACCTTACTTTCAATGCGACGACATGCACACACACACACACACACACACACACACACACACACACACACACACACACTGAAACTGAAAACTAACTAATGTCTGTAACTACTAACTCCTCTCTTCGCCTCGCCTCCTCATATAGTGAGGATGACGTAACATACCTTTCTCGAACTTCTACAAGTACGCTGGCTGCCGGGCACTTCTCGAATAATCTCAAAAGCCCCTTTTTGTTCTGTCGCTCTGATTGTCATGTATTCGCAATAGTCGTGTGATGCAGCCTGACCTTGAGCGCCTTTGTTGCACGCACCGACAGTGCTGTGAAGCAGTTCCGCGCCGAACCTTTGCTGTTGCCGCTGCCTTCGGCCAGCGTCACACTGCTCCTTTCCCAGTGCTGGTTCTCCCGACCAGAACCGTCGTAGTTGGCGAGACGATCTCGATGTACCACCAGCATTTTCCCTCAGGGCCGCCTCTGAATGCAGTAGACTTGGCCATCGAACCTCTTTTCCAGGTGGCAGGATCCTTGACAACGTTGTTGGGTAGTGCCTCTTGGTCCGGGCAGGGCGATGTCTGCTGTCCTGCTTGAAACCTTGTGCCAAACTCGCCGATTGTGATGGGTCTTCCCTTTGCTGCCTTTCACCCAGATGCGTTGACGTGCTATCTTGTGTACAACATGAAAACGACCCCCGGGACTCCATGACCGCCGATCTCCCCAATGCACCTTCTCAGCCACCTTGCTCCTGGAGCGCCCGACCGTAACCTCCTCCAAGGTCACCCTGCCGACCACCACATGCTCGCTGGCTCTGCGGACCGTTATCTCGTCTCATCTGACTCCCAGGGCCCTCCTGCAGACCTTGGCCGTCGCCTTGTGGCTCCTGGAGGCATCCAGTTCCAGTATCAACTTCTCAGCCGCTCTCGCGACGAACACTCACAGATCAATAACTCTCTTCCCCAAGGTCCACTCCAGCCAGGCCTCCTCCACAGGCAAGATCTTGTAGGGTTGATCTATTTCCTCGTGGGCCTGTCCTCTGCCACATTCGGTGGAATCACGGTCACTGCTGCACTCCTGCCCACTAGTACCCGGCACGGCTTCCCCTGTAGCCTGCCGTCCACGATAATGTTCTCCATTCTTCTATCCACGACGCTCAGCGTCATCTCATTAAATGGCTCCCGATGATTCCTCCATGTCCCATGCCATGTCGCTTCTTACTCGTCCCCCATTTACCCATAGGCTTTCCTGCTGACAGTCCTTTACGACATGTCCTGGTTGGCTACATCCCTTACACACCTCTAGGGGATCCTTGAGAAAGTCCCTGAGCTGACTCTTTGCCTTCATCATGTCGTACACTCCCGTTCTCCATGGCGGGCGTAACTGGGTGCTAAGGGTGCTAAGGTGTTTCCCGTCATCCTCCAGGACGTCCATGCGCTGGCAGAGGTCTCCCACCTTCCCACCGCGTTCTTCCGCATCTTTCTTCTTGCTGACCAGCTCCCGGTCTTCGCCAGTTGCTCCATCTCCATCTCGGTCATTTCGGTCTTCATCTTTTCCATTCCAGAATTCATTTCTGTCTTCATCTTTTCCATTCCGGAATTTACTTTTGTCTTCACTTCTTCCTTGATGCCTTTCATTTCCATTTTCATTTCATCTATTCCAAATTTCATCTCTGCCATAGTAGCCAACAGCTTCTCGGTCCTTGCCTCCATCGTGGCATTCACATTGTACTTCTGACGCCAATGTAACAATAAACAATGTAGCAAATGACAAGTTGAAATATCCCACTTCTGATACCAGTGTGACAAAATGACAAAAGTCTGGTTTAGTTACTTTTTTCTCACTTTATTTCCTTCTTACTGAATGCACAACAACACAGTTCTCTTTTCCTGATGTAACAAAGTCTACAGTCCTTCGTGATATTACAACTCACAACTACTTTCTTCTCATAACCTTGACTCACTCCTTTCTGTCTTTCTTCACTTTCTCTGTCTCTCAAAACTGACTCTGGCAATACAATCACTTGACACTTCTTAACTGCTTCACCATCTTCCTTCATGATGCGCTGGTTCTCTCACGATGACACACACACACACACACACACACACACACACACACACACACACACACACACACACACACACACACACATACACATACACACACACTAAAACTGACTCCTATGATGACTCATGTCTATAATTATCTACTAACTCACTCCTTTGACCCCCTTGTGTAGTGAGGATGACGTAACATGGACCTTGCTCAAAGTTCACCTTTTTTGGAACCAATATAAATACACTGCCCATCAGACACCTCTGGAATAATCTCAAAAACCCTTTTTGGTTCTGCCACATGTTTGCTCATGTGAGTGGAGTGGGGCAGCTAGAGCTTGAGTACCTTTGATACGCGCTGTATCTGGTATGTAGTGTGAGGTACATTGATCCTGACTGTCCTTTCTTCTGTGCCGCGGCAGGTGCCACAATATTATCTTATCTTATATATTTAAACGAGCAATTCTTGTGTATATATTCCGCGTAACTTGGAAACGGCTCTAACGATTTCCATCAAATTTTGTGTTCAGATAGAGTTTTGCTTTTTAAGTTCTTCTATATAGGTGTAATTCCCGAAAAAACGCGATTTTGCATAAAAAATAACATGATTTTATTCCCGCTTCTACAGTGCAATTTTTGTGTATATATTCCCGAACTTTTAGGTAATACATTCACATCTCTTTCTCTACACACTTCTATAAACAATTTTCCATAAAAAACGTGATTTTACATAAAAAAAAAAAAACATTTTTATCCCCAGTTTTGAAATAAGTCATACCATGTTCTGTATGTTTGAAATAGAAATGTTATTACATTCACACTGTTTTCTCCTCGCTATTTTAGGTAACACATTCACATCTCTTTCTCTATGCACTCTTCTACAAATAAGTCATACAATTTTCTGTATGTTTGAAATAGAAATGCTACGTATTAGATTCACACTGTTTTCTCTACTTACTTTTGGGCAACACATTCATAACTGTTTCTCTTCTCACTCTTCTAGAAATAAGTGATACAATTTTGTGCATGTTTGAAATAGAAATGCTACGTATTATATTCACACTGTTTTCTCTACTTACTTTTGGGTAAAACATTCATAACTGTTTGTCTACTCACTCTTCTAGAAATAAGTCATACAATTTTCTGCATGTTTGAAATAGAAATGCTGCATATTA
Organism: Tenodera sinensis; assembly: GCA_030765045.1. Taxonomy (NCBI): domain Eukaryota; kingdom Metazoa; phylum Arthropoda; class Insecta; order Mantodea; family Mantidae; genus Tenodera; species Tenodera sinensis. Next base: position 183,155,227 of record CM060964.1, read on the forward strand.
CATTCACAGTGGTTTCTCTACTTACTTTTAGATAACACATTCGCATCTCTTTCTCTACTCACTCTTCTACAAACAATTCCTATCATATATATACAAATTGGATGTTTGTATATATGTAGGTAACTGTTAATCTCTAAAACGGCTTAGTCGATCACCGCGAAATTCGGCACGTATATGTATTTTTTCATGGAGAAAGTTTTTATGGTAACAATTTTACTACACAATATATTACTTTCAAATGGTTTTCTACTCGCTTTTTTACGTAGCACATTCATGTATCCTCTGTTTGCCCTTCAACATACAATTCATAGTAAATTATATTTGTAAGGAATTGTATGTAATTCTGTGCCTTTTGAAGTTAAAGTGTTGTGTTCGTAGAAGTGCTTTAATTTAAATAAGTGTGAAGTGAAGTGAAGCTTTTTGAAGTTAAAGTGTGATAGTGTTTTACGGAAGTGCTTTAGTTTAAATAGTTAAGTGTGAAGTGAAGTGAAGTGAAGCTTTTTGAAGTTAAATGTGGTAGTGTTTACAAAAGTGCTTTAGTTTAAATAGTTAAGTGTGAAGTGAAGTGAGGCTTCCTGAAGTTAAAGCGTGGTAGTGTTTACGAAAGTGCTCTAGTTTAAATAGTTAAGTGTGAAGTGAAGTGAGGCTTTCTGAAGTTAAAGCGTGGTAGTGTTTACGAAAGTGCTCTGGTTTAAATAGTTAAGTGTGAAGTGAGGTGAAGTGAAGCTTTTTGAAGTTAAATGTGGTAGTGTTTACAAAAGTGCTTTAGTTTAAATAGTTAAGTGTGAAGTGAAGTGAGGCTTTCTGAAGTTAAAGCGTGGTAGTGTTTACGAAAGTGCTCTAGTTTAAATAGTTAAGTGTGAAGTGAAGTGAGGCTTTCTGAAGTTAAAGCGTGGTAGTGTTTACGAAAGTGCTCTAGTTTAAATAGTTAAGTGTGAAGTGAAGTGAGGCTTTCTGAAGTTAAAGCGTGGTAGTGTTTACGAAAGTGCTCTAGTTTAAATAGTTAAGTGTGAAGTGAAGTGAGGCTTTCTGAAGTTAAAGCATGGTAGTGTTTACGAAAGTGCTCTAGTTTAAATAGTTAAGTGTGAAGTGAAGTGAGGCTTTCTGAAGTTAAAGCGTGGTAGTGTTTACGAAAGTGCTCTAGTTTAAATAGTTAAGTGTGAAGTGAAGTGAAGCTTTCTGAAGTTAAAGCGTGGTAGTGTTTACAAAAGTGCTTTAATTTAAATAGTTAAGTGTGAAGTGAAGTGAGGCTTTCTGAAGTTAAAGCGTGGTAGTGTTTACGAAAGTGCTCTAGTTTAAATAGTTAAGTGTGAAGTGAAGTGAAGCTTTCTGAAGTTAAAGCATGGTAGTGTTTACGAAAGTGCTCTAGTTTAAATAGTTAAGTGTGAAGTGAAGTGAGGCTTTCTGAAGTTAAAGCGTGGTAGTGTTTACGAAAGTGCTTTAATTTAAATAGTTAAGTGTGAAGTGAAGTGAGGCTTTCTGAAGTTAAAGCGTGGTAGTGTTTACGAAAGTGCTCTAGTTTAAATAGTTTAGTGTGAAGTGAAGTGAAGCTTTCTGAAGTTAAAGCGTGGTAGTGTTTACGAAAGTGCTTTAATTTAAATAGTTAAGTGTGAAGTGAAGTGAGGCTTTCTGAAGTTAAAGCGTGGTAGTGTTTACGAAAGTGCTTTAATTTAAATAGTTAAGTGTGAAGTGAAGTGAGGCTTTCTGAAGTTAAAGCGTGGTAGTGTTTACGAAAGTGCCCTAGTTTAAATAGTTAAGTGTGAAGTGAAGTGAAGCTTCCTGAAGTTAAAGCGTGGTAGTGTTTACAAAAGTGCTTTAATTTAAATAGTTAAGTGTGAAGTGAAGTGAGGCTTTCTGAAGTTAAAGCGTGGTAGTGTTTACGAAAGTGCTCTAGTTTAAATAGTTAAGTGTGAAGTGAAGTGAAGCTTTCTGAAGTTAAAGCGTGGTAGTGTTTACGAAAGTGCTCTAGTTTAAATAGTTAAGTGTGAAGTGAAGTGAAGCTTTCTGAAGTTAAAGCATGGTAGTGTTTACGAAAGTGCTTTAATTTAAATAGTTAAGTGTGAAGTGAAGTGAGGCTTTCTGAAGTTAAAGCGTGGTAGTGTTTACGAAAGTCCTCTAGTTTAAATAGTTTAGTGTGAAGTGAAGTGAAGCTTTCTGAAGTTAAAGCATGGTAGTGTTTACGAAAGTGCTTTAATTTAAATAGTTAAGTGTGAAGTGAAGTGAGGCTTTCTGAAGTTAAAGCGTGGTAGTGTTTACGAAAGTGCTCTAGTTTAAATAGTTAAGTGTGAAGTGAAGTGAGGCTTTCTGAAGTTAAAGCGTGGTAGTGTTTACGAAAGTGCTCTAGTTTAAATAGTTTAGTGTGAAGTGAAGTGAAGCTTTCTGAAGTTAAAGCGTGGTAGTGTTTACGAAAGTGCTTTAATTTAAATAGTTAAGTGTGAAGTGAAGTGAGGCTTTCTGAAGTTAAAGCGTGGTAGTGTTTACGAAAGTGCTCTGGTTTAAATAGTTAAGTGTGAAGTGAGGTGAAGTGAAGCTTTTTGAAGTTAAATGTGGTAGTGTTTACAAAAGTGCTTTAGTTTAAATAGTTAAGTGTGAAGTGAAGTGAGGCTTTCTGAAGTTAAAGCGTGGTAGTGTTTACAAAAGTGCTCTAGTTTAAATAGTTAAGTGTGAAGTGAAGTGAGGCTTTCTGAAGTTAAAGCGTGGTAGTGTTTACGAAAGTGCTCTAGTTTAAATAGTTTAGTGTGAAGTGAAGTGAAGCTTTCTGAAGTTAAAGCGTGGTAGTGTTTACAAAAGTGCTCTAGTTTAAATAGTTAAGTGTGAAGTGAAGTGAGGCTTTCTGAAGTTAAAGCGTGGTAGTGTTTACGAAAGTGCTCTAGTTTAAATAGTTAAGTGTGAAGTGAAGTGAGGCTTTCTGAAGTTAAAGCGTGGTAGTGTTTACGAAAGTGCTCTAGTTTAAATAGTTAAGTGTGAAGTGAAGTGAGGCTTTCTGAAGTTAAAGCGTGGTAGTGTTTACGAAAGTGCTCTAGTTTAAATAGTTAAGTGTGAAGTGAAGTGAGGCTTTCTGAAGTTAAAGCGTGGTAGTGTTTACGAAAGTGCTCTAGTTTAAATAGTTTAGTGTGAAGTGAAGTGAAGCTTTCTGAAGTTAAAGCGTGGTAGTGTTTACGAAAGTGCTTTAATTTAAATAGTTAAGTGTGAAGTGAAGTGAGGCTTTCTGAAGTTAAAGCGTGGTAGTGTTTACGAAAGTGCTCTAGTTTAAATAGTTAAGTGTGAAGTGAAGTGAAGCTTCCTGAAGTTAAAGCGTGGTAGTGTTTACGAAAGTGCTCTAGTTTAAATAGTTAAGTGTGAAGTGAAGTGAAGCTTCCTGAAGTTAAAGCGTGGTAGTGTTTACGAAAGTGCTCTAGTTTAAATAGTTAAGTGTGAAGTGAAGTGAAGCTTCCTGAAGTTAAAGCATGGTAGTGTTTACGAAAGTGCTCTAGTTTAAATAGTTAAGTGTGAAGTGAAGTGAGGCTTTCTGAAGTTAAAGCGTGGTAGTGTTTACGAAAGTGCTCTAGTTTAAATAGTTAAGTGTGAAGTGAAGTGAGGCTTTCTGAAGTTAAAGCGTGGTAGTGTTTATGAAAGTGCTCTAGTTTAAATAGTTAAGTGTGAAGTGAAGTGAGGCTTTCTGAAGTTAAAGCGTGGTAGTGTTTACGAAAGTGCTCTAGTTTAAATAGTTAAGTGTGAAGTGAAGTGAAGCTTTCTGAAGTTAAAGCATGGTAGTGTTTACAAAAGTGCTCTAGTTTAAATAGTTAAGTGTGAAGTGAAGTGAGGCTTTCTGAAGTTAAAGCGTGGTAGTGTTTACGAAAGTGCTCTAGTTTAAATAGTTAAGTGTGAAGTGAAGTGAGGCTTTCTGAAGTTAAAGCGTGGTAGTGTTTACGAAAGTGCTCTAGTTTAAATAGTTAAGTGTGAAGTGAAGTGAGGCTTTTTGAAGTTAAAGCGTGGTAGTGTTTACGAAAGTGCTCTAGTTTAAATAGTTAAGTGTGAAGTGAAGTGAGGCTTTCTGAAGTTAAAGCGTGGTAGTGTTTACGAAAGTGCTCTAGTTTAAATAGTTAAGTGTGAAGTGAAGTGAAGCTTTCTGAAGTTAAAGCGTGGTAGTGTTTACAAAAGTGCTCTAGTTTAAATAGTTAAGTGTGAAGTGACCGGAAGAATCTAAGTAATAGTATTGAGAAAGTTTATCAGTGTAATCAGGATTTTATAATAATGAGTATGAAGGCTTGTGACCTTAGCGGTAATTGTGGTGCGTGTCGCCGAAAGGTTAGTCAGGGTGTGTACTGTGAAGGATGTAAGTTTTGGTTTCACTGGGCGTGTGGCGGTATTGTGAGTGGTGATGTGAGAGATTGTGCTGAGTGGTTCTGTGAGCTTTGTAGGTATAAGGCTTTGGTCAAGCAGCAGGAGGAAACCATTTCTAACCTTAGAAGAGAGTTAGAGTTTGTCAAAAAAGAATCTAGAAACATGAGTGTAGTTTCAAACCATTTGGAAATTAAATCACCAGAGTTTAAGGTGCCCTCTAGACGACATCTAGGGAAGAAAAGGCGTTTCTCTGCTGATGACCAACAGCAGATCAAACTGTGCAATAGATTCAGTGCCCTTGGAACTGTTGAACAACCCTCAAATCCTCCTGAGCAGGTTATGGATGAGAGGTGTAGGAAAAGCAAAGTTTTGTTACTTGGGAGTAGTCATGGGAGGGGCATAGCATCCCTGCTAAAAGAGGATTTGGGGAACGATTTTGATGTAGTAGGTATAGTTAAACCCAGTGCTGGGCTTTCTGATGTCACTGAAGATCTGGTAAAACTTACTCAAGGTTTTACTAAAAGGGATCATGTTGTGATAGTGGGTGGGCCAGGAAATAGCCTGGATAGAGATTGTAATTACATTATTGAGAGGGATCTATATGACATCAGTAAGACCAGATTTGTTGGACTTCTTCAGAGGCATGACAAGCCGCAGTTTCATAGGAGGGTGAGGGATATGAATCTGCGACTTGAAAGTGCCCTGTTGAGTCCTATCACTTCCCACATTGAAATGATAGATGCTAAAGGGATAGGCAGAGATGGTTACACATCTCATGGTCTGCACCTTAACTCTGGAGGCAAAAAGCAGCTTTCGCAGCTAATTGCCAATAGAATTAGGGATAGAATTCCTGTTGTCAGGCGTTATGGGCTTTTTTTAGGTTAGATGAGGTCCCCAAATATAACCATAAAAACAATATAATGAAAAAAGATGTACATAAAGGGATAACCATAAACAATATTAATGTACAAAATTCAAATAATACTAAAAACTCTTTTTGTATATTTCACCAAAACATAAGAGGTTTAAGAAATAAGACAGATGAACTTTCCCTTAGCCTTACTTCTGAAAAACTACGGCCACATGTAATATGTCTATCTGAACATCATTTAACACAACAGGAATTCTTACCGATTTCATTACATGGGTACTCTTTGGGGACAACGTTTTCAAGACAAAACTTACAAAAAGGTGGGGTTTGCATATTTGTAAGAGATGATGTCCCTTATAAGGTTATAAATGTTTCTAAGTTTTGCATTGAACAGGACATAGAGATGTGCGCAGTTCAGTTAAATATGAATGAAGTAAATTTAATAATTATAGCTTTATACCGGTCACCATTAGGTAACTATGAGGTGTTCAAAAAGCAATTAGAAGGTTCCCTAAAACTTCTTTTTAAACCTAAAAGAGAATTAATTATATGTGGTGATATAAACATTGACTACTTAACTCCTAATTCTCGGAGGGATCAAGTCAGTTCTATATTTGCAACATATAACATGTCCCACACGGTAAACTTTCCCACAAGAATACAAAATACTTCATCCACAGCAATAGATAATATGTTTATAAGTATAGATAGAATAAAATCACACACCATTGAACCATTCGCAAATGGCCTATCAGATCACGAGGCACAAATATTACACTTGAAAGAAATAAATCTAAAGTTAAAATCAAAGTACAAGCATAAAAGATCCAGAATAATAGATGAAAGTAACATAAAAAGTTTTAAGCAAGCACTAAAACAAGAATCTTGGAATGAAATTTATGTAACGGAGGGACTAAACAACAAGTTTAATAAATTTTTGCAGCTGTTCAAAATTAATTTTGAAGCATGCTTCCCAATTAAATATACTAAAGTACACAATCGCAAGCAAAATAACCCCTGGATTACATTAGGTATTAAAACTTCATGTAGGCGGAAAAAAGAATTATATCAGGAAATAAAATATAATAACAACAAAAATTTAGAAATTTACTATAAAAGATATTGCAAAATCCTCAAAGAAACAATAAAAGCCGCTAAAATATTGCATGATAAAAAACAGATATGTAATTCTGGAAATAAAATAAAAACAATTTGGAATATAATAAAGAGAGAAACAGGAAGGTGCGCCCAAGAAACCCCCCCAATAATACTAAACACTGATAATCTAGTAATTAGTGATCCTCAGATGGTAGCAGATACTTTTAACAATTTCTTTCTGAATGTAACAGACAAATTAAACATCAAATTTGGAAGCAAGGAATCGTCCCTAAACTTTTTAAGAACCTCATTAACTGATGAAATCCCTAAATTTAACATGGATATGACAACTGCATTTGAAATTAACAGTGTAATAAATTCCCTTAAGTCTAAAAACTCGTCTGGATATGATGAAGTAACAAGCAAAATCCTAAAAGCATGTTCACATGAAATAAGCATTCCTCTCAGTTATTTATGTAATGAATCACTAAAGACTGGAATATTTCCTGACAGAATGAAATACTCAACTGTCAAACCCCTTTTCAAAAAAGGCAAACAAAATGATGTCTCAAATTACAGACCAATATCCCTCTTACCAATATTCTCGAAAGTATTTGAGAAAGTAATGTTTAACAGACTGCATAATCATATGGAAAATAATAATCTGTTTGTCCGAGAGCAGTTTGGATTTAGAAAACGAATATCAACCAATAATGCAATCTACAAACTCTCTCATGAAGTGTTGACAGCGTTAAATGATAGTATGCATGTGGGTGGCATTTTTTGTGATCTAGCAAAAGCATTTGATTGTGTAAACCATGAAATTTTGATAGGAAAACTACAGTTCTATGGGATAAAAAATGAAAATCTAAATTGGTTTATATCATACTTAAAAGGAAGAAAACAAAGGGTCGAAATCAGCAATCCCAACCAGTATAACAACAACACATCGGATTGGAAATCAATTAAACATGGCGTTCCCCAGGGATCGATATTGGGGCCTCTATTATTTTTAATCTACATAAATGACCTCCCACTATACATAAATAACATTGCTAGTATCTATCTATTTGCAGATGATACCAGTGTCCTCGTGAAAAGCAAAAATTTAAGTGAGTGCATTATCAAATTAAATTATGTACTAAACTGCATGTCAAATTGGTTTAAAGCAAACAAACAGTCAGTAAACCTTGAAAAAACAAAATTCATTAAATTCATAACTAATTGTTCACCACATACCCATATAGAAATAGGAATCAATGATATTTTACTGGAACAACCTAATGAGGTAAAATTTCTAGGTCTCCAAGTAGACAACCACCTGGATTGGAAGTCACATATTAATTACATTACACCTAAGCTTAATGCAGCATGTTATGCCATCCGATCTCTGGTTAACTTCCACATGATTGACACACTGAAGTTAGTTTATTTTGCTTATTTTAACTCCATTATGGAATATGGAATAATGTCCTGGGGAAATTCAGTGTATAGTAAGAACATATTCCTAATACAAAAGAAGGTTATACAAATAATATGCAACACCCATAGAAGGCAGTCATGTAAAGATCTATTTCGGAAACTGGGTATATTAACCTTACCTTGCGTGTATATACTATCTATTTTAAAATTTTATGCTAATAACCAGAATTGCTTTACAACTAACATGGAAATTCATACGTTTAACACTAGGCAAAAAAGAAATATACATCGTCCCAATGCCAAACTCTCTTGCTTCCAGAAAGGTGTTTATTGTGAAACAATTAAAATATTTAATGCTCTCCCCAGTAATCTAAAGGAAAATGTTAGCAATTTCAGAGTTTTTAAAGCTTCCCTCAAAGAGTATCTCTGTGATAAGTCATTTTATTCTGTAGAGGAATATTTAAATCAATAATCAGCCTAATGTCAGATCAGTTGTATTGTTCGATAGGTACCAATTAGGGAATTAAGTATAACAAGGGTAGCTGAAAATACAATAATGACGTGCAGGCTAGAAAAAGCCAACTAATTGATTATAATTTAAGTTCCAATATTAAGTAACAGTGTTAATATGTTTGTTGATAGTTTGAAAATGTATATTTGAACAATCATGTTGGACACGCTTTATGTAAAAGTAAGGATGTAAATAGATATTCTGTATATATGAACATAATTGAAATGTTGTCTACTCTGTACATTACATACTATGTAAGAATTAAAATAGGTATGCTATGATTAATGTGCACAGTTAATATTTTGAGGTCGCTTATCTTAAATTTGACACACTTAACACATGAGTAAGAATATTTTTTACTAATAAGCTAAATGTACATGTGTAACATGTTAGAATGTATTACTTAGCTATAAATTTGGACTGCTTTTTCATACAAGCAAAAATGTAAACATTGAAGCAATGACACAGTCTGTAAAAGCCAAGTAACATGATTTTGTACATAACTATGTAAGTGTCAATGCACTAGAAGTATTATCTTCATCTCGTACTTTAACAGCAAAACTTGAAACCTATACATGTTTTGCATGTTTTTTATGCATTTAATTGTAAATGCTTTTGACATGTTCTATGTTCAAGGTCTGACTGGCCATCATTGAACCTACAGAACGCAATCTAATCTAATCTAATCTATAATTTTCTATGATTGAAATATAAATGCAACGTATTACATTCACGCGATTTCCTCTACTAATTCTTCCTTTACGAGACACGATCAGTCTTCTTTCGCTACTCGCCCTTCAACATCCAATTCATACAATTTGCTATATGTTTGAAACAGAAATACGACGTATTACATGCATACTATTTTCTCTATTCACTTTTGTTTTACGTAACAATTCACATGTTATTCCTATTGTTTATCAACTTCATACATTCCAACGCCTATACATATCGTATGTTGAAGAGTGAGTAAACTCCAAAGCCGGTTGACCGATCGCAATGAAAATTGACATATCTAAGTGTTTTCATGTCGAAGGTTTTTATGGAATCCATTTTACTACGCAACGTATTACGTTCACATGGTTTTCTCTACTCCTGTTTCTTTTACCTAACATACTACTCCCTCTTCTACAAACAGTCCATACATTTTTCCATACATTTGAAATATATGCGCAACGTATAACATTCACGTGGTTTTTCTACTCATTTTTCTTTAGTAAAACACAATCACATTTCTTTCACTACTCCCGCTTCCATGAACAATAATTACGAACAATTCATACAATTTTCTATGTGATTGAAACAGAAGTGCGCAGTACATTCACGTGGCTTTATCAACCAGCTTTTCTTCCTGTAGTCTTTATTCTTCAACAGTGCTTTCACTTAGTGTCGCGCTGGTGTTTCAATAAAAACTAAATAGTTAAAAAAGTAAAGTAATCACAATTGGTGTCAGGAGTGCGACGAAAAGCACGATATGGAACAGTTGATGAAACAAATGTTAGCCAAGATGGGGAATGAAATGAATTCCGGAATGTGGCAGAGGAAACAAATATGAAAGCCGAATTGGAAAAATGTAAACTACGGAACAGAAAATATGGTAACAAAAATGGACAAAATAGAAGCAAAACATGGAAGCCAAATTGAAAGTGTAAACTCTGAAATGGAAAAAATGAAGGCGGGAATGTCCAATATGAAGATAGATCTATCGGAGAATACTTAACGAGCGACTGGCCGAGGTTAAGGCAGCCATGGAAGAACGCGACGGAAATACGACACGTTGGCCAACGTGTTAACGCCCTGGAATCAATCACAGCACCAAAGAACTGAACTCCATAATGGAACAAATGCTCGACGAAAACCTCAAACTAGGTGGATATCTATGGGGCAGGCCTGCATTCAGCAGTAGACGTTTTTCAGCTGAAATGATGGTGTTTATGAAATATTTGTATGTATTTCTATATCTCTTGTAACTCGGAAATGACTCTTAACAATTGCGACAAAAATGTTAACGTTTTGGCTTTCAGGTTTATCTAAGTGTGTATCTTATACTACAAAAAAAAAAAAAAAAAAAAAAAAAAAAAAAAGCTAAGATAAAGTGCAATACATAAGTAATACACAAAGCTGTGCACTAAAATCTGGCTCTTATGGTTTGTATAGGTAAATGGCCATAAAGTTAATTGCATACATTCTTGATCTTGCCTTTAGATATATTTCATGAGGTCAGTGTCTGTAACTATATGGGTCATATCAGATTGTGAGTGGATGGAATCAGTGAAATGATGCTTGAATGAGCCCAGGGTCTATAATCCTTTTGCATATGATACAAACACTGTACCCTCACTCCACAGAGTTGTGCTTCAATATAACTTTATGTAGAAAAGGTATGGGGCATCAATTTACTTGCCATGTTCATTATTTTGTAAATGAGAATGAACACCGACCCTGGCTGCTGAGCACACTTCAAAGAAAAAGCTGTTTTATACATTTTAAGTGGCATCCAGCCAATTCCACCCAATTCTTTTGTAGAAATAGGTACCTACCAAAGAGCAAATTAAATTATTTTGTTGTTTAACGATGCTGTCAATTGCTAGGATCACATCAGCGTCGCCGGTGTGCCGGAATTTCGTCCTGCAGGAGTTCTTTTACATGCCAGTAAATCTACTGACATGGAGCTGTCGCTTTTAAGCACACTTAAAAAACATCGGTCTGGGCTGGATTTGAACCCGCGACCTTGAGACCAAAGAGCAAGAGAATTAAATTACTTCATTGACAACTCAGCATTAGTCAGCAAAACATATATTATATTTTTACTTATAATCTTGTTGGAGGAAATAATTGTTATTTTCTTTCTTTTTAGGATCAAAGGAAACGTCCTCCAGAGAAAAATAGAGAAGAAATTGATGAAGAGGAAGATGAACAAAAATTGCGAGAGGAGTCAGGCCTTGCGCGATCAGGGCGATTGTTTGGAGGTCTCATTAACGACTTGAAAAGAAAAAAGCCATGGTATGTATTTAATATTATTTTAGCTTGGATTCAAGTTGCCAAAGAATATTGGTTAAAACAGTTCATGGTATACTAAGTGATGACTTTCAAAAATAAAAATGTAACTTTCATAGAAAAGTCTTCCTCTTGTTATGAGGTTTGCATAAGGGGCAGGTGTTTCTCTTTTCAAGCTTTTCTTCTACAATGTAAGCATCTATCTCTTCTGTTACCCACAGGACTCTTTGAATACACACTCTGAGTTTACAATTTATAATCATCTCCTTCAAGGTGTGATTTGATGAGAGCTTTGGCTAGGTTTTTCATGTAATTAAGGCTAGTTATCTTGGATTAGCTTTCTAGCTCTATACCATACATGGATTGACACTCTGATATCTAGAATCCAGTAAAATATGCCATTGGCCATGATCTAGTCTGTTAACCACTGCAATAGTTGGCCAATTCTCATCTTGAGGATCTACTCCTCCCTTGGTGAGGTTATAACATTTTATTACCTCCAGTTTCTGAGTGGTGGTGTCAACAATGCTTCATGATGTAGAGTAATACAATTGCTGCCTTATTCTTTTTCAACATGTACAAGGCTGTATTCTTGTCTTTTGTAAATCCAAATAAACAGAAAATTACTTTTCTGGATTTACCAAGGAGGAATTCACTTGGTATCTCTCATTTATTTTGCCTCAATGCCCCAACATAAGTTAATTCCTTGGTTTTCATGGTGTCCATAAGTTCTACAGAGAAAAATCAATTATCCCCTGTGGTGGCATTCCTATTTGTTCACTGAATAGACTAACAGGCGGGTTACAGATTGTGTGGACTTTGAGAACCTTTGTTCTTCTGAAAGCATATCAGCATGTGAATAAATATATCCATTCAGAAAATGTCTATTTCTAGCATCTGAAAGACACATAAATTTTATACGGTATTTAGCAAGTTTCTTAGGCATGTATATTTTCAACCTGCAAGGATCATGAAAGGTTATAAGCATCTCATCAACAGATGATGAGGCACTAATGGTACATACAGCCTGGTAATTATGCGCAAACTTTGAAAATAGTTCCAAAACTGCAGCCATAGGATCTGTTTTGTGTCTCTCTTCTCTTGTACTGGCATTGTCAAAGCATGACATTGAAAGAAGTAGATTAAATCGATGTTCACTCATGACACACCAAAAAATATCTCTACCCGAATATGTGTTGAAAACATTGCCCTACTACTCTCATGATTTGACTTGAATGCTGCAGAGTACAATAAAAGATCCAAATATGCACAGAGTTTGGTAATTTCTATGTTGTGCAGCTCAGTGCAGTGCAGAACTTCATATTTTTGTGTTTCAATTCCCATTTTTATATTCCTCCAAACTAGCATTTCTTGTAATGTTTCTTCTGAAAAGAAAAGATTCCAAGCCACATCAAGCTCACCTGTGTTTCCTAGTGGATGTGCTTGACTATACACAATTGAAGATCAATGTTGTGTTTTTGCATCGTGCTTCTTGTGATTAAAGGTTCACAAGACCACTTGAACCAGTTTCTTCCATAATAAATCTATCCATTAGCATTATTTACTGTAGCATCTTCACTAGCATCCTCAGAAATATCAGAATTGAAATTATCTGAATTCTCATCATATACCTCCATGCAAAATTCTTCCTCACATTTGTCAACAACATTTGCGTCATTTAGCCACAATAGTATAACAGAATTGAAATTTGGATCCCTTGGATGAATGCTGCTACATATGGGCTTAACTTTGCTTGACACAACCTAACTTGTGAGGTGTGTCACACAGTCCACATGTTCTAACAACAACTCTGTAGTTCTCGCTCACTAACAGCTGGAGATCAATTGAAATCTTGACAATGCTCAAAGACATTAGTGCGTAAGTTAAACAGAAGTAGGGGCACCAAATGCAAAATAAATTGCCAATATAAAAGTTTGGAAATATCAATCAGTGTGGGAGACTGCACCTCACAAGTTATGGTTTATATTTTGTCACAGAAGTATTTTTCTTTAAATTGTGCACAATATTGTTACTTTTATACAATAATCATCATGATTGCTAAAACACTTTCTTATGTTGCAGCTCAATAAGCTAACCAACTTCTAGCCTCTTTTCCATCATATTTTCATCAATCTAGCTTGGGATATTTTAAAAATATTCCTATTTAGGTTGTTAGAATTATTTTATTCATCTTATTTATTTTATATTTCAGACTTTTGCTACCTTATAAGTTGGTATGGCTATTCACTAGGAGCCTTCTACAAAGTTGGAGGATATCCTATTTCTCTTTTAGCTATGTGATGTCTTGAAGAGGAAAGGTTGACAAAATATGTAATTTTGATTTAATTCTCAAAAAAAAGGGGGATTCATTTTGTATTGACAGTAATTGTTTTTACATATGAAATTATTTCATGAGATCATTCACACTTATGTGTTAAAACAAATAATTATGAATAAAGTGATTTATTTTGCCATTCTAGTACTACCAAAAAAATCAACTGTACATAGTGATCATTTGCTCGTATCCTTTCATCTCCCATTTGCAATTTATTATTGTGATGTCTTAATTTGTTTCTCTTCACAGTTTATGAAACATATTACTAGCATTGGGCAACTGCAAGATATTAATAAAGAAAATAATTTTAAATTTTTAGGCTTTTAAATTAAATGAAACCTAATAATCATTATTGTATCACATTTTTTTTAAAAATTGTAAGCAGCTGTACAGTTTGACTTTTCTTGTTTATATGTTTTTTCTGTCTTTTCTTAAAGTTTTTCATGTGGTGTGAGGATTGATATGCCCCCTTCCTTTTACTTTTATGTATGCATTTCCTTGATTTTGTAGATATCTTTCTATATGATTTGTGTGCTTTTCTGTAATTTTCTCCCATGTTGATCATATGTTTTTATGTGTGTGTGTTTGCATTTGTGTGCGTGTGTGTGTGTGAGTGCATGTGGGTGTTTTTTATATTTTTTACAATTTCTTTTCTGACTTTTATTTTCTGTTCTAATGTTTTATTCCCTTATTTTGTTTCATTTCAATATCAAATCTACTTGTCTTTATGACATCTGCTTTCTTTGCCAACTCTATTCTCATGTTGTTTTCCATGCTAACTTTGCATTCTACAAAATAATTTCTATATTTTCCTAACTCTTTCTTTAATGTCTTCTTTCTATCATTTCAGTTTGTAAGACACTTATTCTCTCTCCTACATTTTCTATTTAATTTACTAAAGTGCTGTTTGTTTCTTCCATGTTTTACATACATTCATCCCTGTCCTGTTTTACTCCTAACTTAAATTCTTGTTTTAAGCTATTTGTATTCTGTTCTATGTTTTGTTCTAATCCAGCTAAGCCATCCATCATTTCAATCTTTCTGCTATCTGCATCTTCCTTTCTTCCTTGTTCTATTTTCTGCCATAATTCATTCCTACCTTGTTTTATTTTGTTCTCTAAGTTAGCTATTTCCTGATTATATCATGAATTTATATAAATCTGCTAAGGACAATTCTGCTTTTGCTGCATGACCTATTGCACCATCTCCTCTACCACACTTTCTTCTTGTTTTTCTATACTTCCTCTATTTACTGTAGACAATGTAGTAGAGAAAGTAATAACAATAGAAAGTTTTAGTACAATAAAAGCAAACAAGCATACTCAAGATTTGTTTGACTGTAGAGTATACCACTCCAAAATGCAAAATTCTGAACTATTCTTATATAACAAGTCCCATAATTTATCCATCATTGAAAACAATTATAGAACCTCACTTTGGTACTGTGTTCAGAATATCTATATAAGACAACATTGTTCATTTCCTTGTCACTTTTAAAATAAAGTGTACAAAGCTCCTTTTTAACCTCTGGAAAGAGATGAAAATCACAAAGGGCAGGATCTGGAAAGTAAGGTTGTGAAGCACAAGTTCAGGCTGCAATTTCTGATAATGGATTAAGTTACCCAAAATCCTTGCAAAATTTGTCTGCTTTCCAGAAATTTTTCTCTACCCAAAGTGATATGTGACATTGGCATTCTCTGTTGTAGTACATTCTTTCTGCAATTTTTGTTGCAATCATCCTTTCATTCATTCGTTTGTTTGTTTGTTCATTTGCTCATTCATTTGTTTGCTTGTTTGTTCATTCATTTGTTCACTTGTTTGTTCATTCATTCATTCATTCATTCTGTGTATTCAGTTTTTCCTGTTATGAAACCTTCAAGGTGTAGGGAATCTTCAATGACTCCCTTTGGGTATTGCTGCCTTAAGTTTGCTGCATATTTCTAAAGTCTGCATAGTACTTTTGAGTAGTAAAATACAAAAGCTATTTGCTACAACTTTAGATCTTTTCTGGGTGTAGTAGGCATGATGTTGTATATCAGTTTCTAAGTTCCCACTAAATACCAGGTACTGCTTTGGCCATATGTTAACCAGGGATTCTGCATGATTGTAACAAATATGTCCTATACAATTATAGTCAATGAAGAGCCATTTCGCCAAAAGAAAATAATTTGTGCCAAATATTTTGAGCCATCTACCTTCTTGACGAATGGATATAAATGGTTTATTATTGCACTAACTGTCACGCAAACATTGTGTGGACAGTGTTGCAATGCCTTTTTATCTTAATATGAATTAATTGAGCTGCAGTTTAATTTTAAAATGTCATGCAAAGTATAATATCTAAGAAAACAGTGGCAATGTCACGTCGCATGCTTTCACCTTGGCTGAATAGCCAGCACGTTTGGATGGAGGGGAGGTTAGGGGAGGCATCCCCTGCCATTACTAAAAGTAAGACAGTGCTTGCCTCAAAGCACATGATCAAGCGCTGTCCGCAAAGCATACATTGCTCTAGTGTTTCATTTACATCTGAGGCAGTGCTGGCCTCAAAGCATACTTTGGTTGAGTGTTTCTTTTACACCTGAGGTAGTGTTGACTTCAAAGTACGGGCCGTTAGCATATGTGTAGGCTAATACCATTAGCTTAGCATTTACATTTACATTGCCAAAAAATGACTACTTTTACAAAATGTTTAAACCTAATGAAACAAAACTTGGTATTTTATATTTCTTACATCTGCATCTATTAGCCAGGTTATTCTAGTTGAAGCAGTACTTGCACCCTGCAGCACTGGCTTAATACGAGTCATAGCACTATTAGAACAGATCTCACTTTCCTCAAGAGCTGTCATGCTCTAGAGTATTTTATTTAAATACAATTAAACAAGTTAATTCTTTAATACAGGCTCATTAGCTTAGTTTATGTTTCTGCTTGCTTCATAAAATCCATATCTAGTTTTATGTGAATATCTTAGCAAGGACTTAATTTTTTACCTTGTAGTTATACTTGCTAACTTTTTTTGGCACATTTGTTAATGCAAGTAAGTTACATCTTTGTTTTCCTCCTACTGCAGAATTTTACCACTGATACTCTTTTGTTAAGAATGAAGAATCCAATGAACCTCATATCATAGTAACATAATTCTGATCGATTTAACACATAGCCATATGGCAAACTAAATTCACACAAAATGTAAGCTTTATTATACAATCCATTTGTGTGATGTGTAGGAGGCATTGCATTCCACTCAAAAATTTAAACTTCCGGCAGGCACGCCTAATTTTGTCACATGAGCAGGCGCACGTTGTAAAATTTACAACATGGACATTTTAAATGATAGCAAGCATATGATAAACTGATTAATTATTATTTATTTATGCCAACAAACTTACTGTTGGTAGTTTTTAAACACACAAGCCGTGTGTGGGCAAAGTTTGAGAGGTAGAACTGGAACTTAAAAATTCAATGCCACAACTGGGATTTGAACCATAGACCTTCCGCTTACCGGGCGGCTGCTCTACAAATATAGTAGGCCTAGGAAGAACCGGTACGTTTGACCAAATGGCTCATCATTTATTGTGTGTATTTCAATATATAGTGATCATCAGTAATTAGTTTACATCGTAATTTGTTCACTAAAGCATATTGTGCTAGTAAGATTATTAGTAACAAAGGCACATAAGGCTTGTGTAAGTTCTAGAGAGATTTGTGTTGTGTATGTGCTCAAGATCAAACTTGGTTAACGTCGAGTCACGTTTTAATGGATTTTTGTGGAAATTGTGTTTTCCAAGTGCAATAGTGGTGTTATCCTAGCATTCTCAGATAGTGATAAACGTTTAAGAGTAAGATCTTTTACGGTTGTGCGTATTTAGCTGGAATAACCTACGATTTGTGTTAAATACGGAAAAGGCCACCTAAAACATCTGTATTGTTAATTTATGATAGCAACACTGCATTTCACAAAAAATCTATATTTATGTAAAATTTATGAACAATAACCTATAGCTGGAAGCTGTTAGTGGATTACACAACAACTTACATTATTCATACAAGTTTAAAGCCTTAGTTTAACCTAATACCAATATTTTTTAATATTATTATAAAATTTCCATATTGCTGCCGAACCATTACACGTAGTGTTTGTGTATTAGAAAGCTATTTGAAGATATTTGGAGCATTCGGATATATTAATAATAATCTCAATATGCACAGGAGATCTAAAAAGGCAGTTATCGATGTCAATAAAGACAAATGTGATGAGATACAAAAAGTGAAATCTCCCAAACCAAACTCCAGTTCCAATAAAACCAATATAGATACTAATGTATATGCACTGGGAGTGAGCAGGCAATCTTTGGAAAATAAGGTAAATAAGGAGACAGTTGAAATTGAGTGTGACCAGGAGGATACTGATCTGGAAGTAGATGCAGAAACTAATCCTGAAGCAGAAGTTTCTGAAAGAAACGACTTTAATGAAGTTATTATGGCCATATCAACAATTATAGCCAAAGTAAAGATAGTGGGTAAGAAAAAGGAGACTCTTTTTAAGCTCATTCGAAAATGCACGGATTTGTACCAAGATGTTCGTGATGAACTAATAACGCAAAAGGCTGAAAATTGCATTTTGAGAGAACTTAATTGTAACAAACCACAAAAAGAAGAACAGTCACAACAGATGCCTATAAATAGTTTTACTTACGCGCAATCACTAGCCATACCTGCATGACCGGAAAAAGAAGTCCAAATTCATAGAACAATTGAAAAGAAAGGACACACCGTTTTTATCTCTGCAACAAATGGACAAAGTGTGCGTGAAGTACAAGAAGTTGTCACCAAAAAATTACATCCGGCAAAAGATAAAATAAAAGTAAAGCATATTCGTACAACTATGGATAAATTAGTCTTGGAAACTGAGAGCCAAGAGGATGTTGACAAAATTATGAACCATCCAGCTTTATCAGATGAACCTATAAAAGTGGAGCTTCCGAAAAAAAGACTTCCGCTTATGATTTTATATGATATCTTTAGTGGACAATCTAGCGAAGAAATAACTGAAAACATATATCAACAAAATTTTTCTCATTTAATGACCTTTGAGGAATTTAACAAGCATTTCCGTCTACATTTTAAAACTGGTCCACGGGAAAAGGCGACGGTACATCATGTGGCTGAAGTATCAGCAAGAATGAGACAGCAGATTTTACAAATTGGGAAATTATATGTTGGTTTCCAGGCAATTACCATAAAAGACTATATAGTAGTTGCCAGATGTATGAAGTGTCACGACTTAGGGCACATAGCAAGAAATTGCAGAGCACAAGAAGCCAGTTGTGGGCATTGCGGTGAGTTGGGTCATACCAAACCTAATTGCAAAAAGATAGGACGACCGGCCACTTGTATTCCTTGCCTCAGAAGAGGAAAAATCTGTAAAGGACGACGAGACTGCCTCACTTATAAGATCTACTGGGAACGTCTGATAGCAAAAACTGATTATGGTGTTTAAGCTCCAAACATGGAATCAAAACATTCTTAAAATAGGACAAATTAATGCTCAGAATAGCCGTTTAGTGATGGCAGAGATTAGAAAAGTCACCGAAGAAATGCAATTTGATGTTTTGTGTATACAAGAACCATATTGCATTAAAGGTAAACCTGCACACCTTCCCATCTCCACCAGACATATTACGACAGGATTTAGTCCCAAAGCATCAATTTTAATAGCGAATGCTAATCTACAAGTGACTAGGATACATCAAGTCTGTGATGAACATACTTCATGTGTTGAAGTATGTTATAAAAGAGGAACGCTCATCTTAGTAAGCATGTATTTTCAATACAGTCATCCGATAGAACCATTCATCAATAAGATGCGTATAATAAACAACATGTATCCCCATACTCCAGTCGTATATGCTGCGGATTGTAACAGCAAATCCCCCTGGTGGTATAGTACCACTACAGATGCAAGAGGTGAACTAATGGAAGAAACCATAGCAGAATTACAGCTCCACATTCTAAATGAGCCGCTTAATCCTCCAACATTCCAAAATGGTGCTGGTTCAACCAGTAATATTGATATTACGTTAGCAAACCACAAAGCTGCTGAGAATGTTTCGAATTGGATGGTAGGTCAGGATCTTACTACCAGTGACCATAATCTCATCTATTTCCAATATAGGCAACAACAGAACACTATAGCAACTGTTATATCTAAAAGACGAACTTTTAACATCAAAAAGGCAAATTGGGAAGCCCTGAAAGAAAATCTACTAATGCCACCCTCAATTAATGTGGGTGACGATATTGACTACAAAGCTTCTGAGCTTACTAAGGCCATTCAGAAAGCTATGATTGAGGCAATTCCAAGAAGTAAGCCACGTCCTTTTAGTAATAATATCTGGAACGAAAAACTGCAGAAACTTCGGATTAAAATGAGGAAAGCACGCCGAGCATATCAGACTTCTATCTTAAACACGGAGAGGCAAACACATCTTAGAAAATACCAACTATTGAAAGAGGAATTTAGAACTTCTTTAAAAGATCTGAGGGAAAGATCATGGGATAATTTTGTTGAGAATGCTTTAACCACCAATATATGGGGCATCCCATATAAGATAGCCACTGAAAAAATAAAGTCTCCAGAAGTCCTCTCTACATTACTTAAACCAAACGGTGAACTAACTAAAGGATGGATTGAATCTATACAAACCCTGCTAACTACTGTCCTTCCCTCAGATAACCATGAGTCAGATACAATCCAGCACAAACAACTTAGAAAGGATTTCACCTCTGACGAACCAACAGCTGGAGTCGTCTATCCCTTTGACAGATCTGAAGTTCTGCATGCATTACAAATCCTCAAAAAGAAGAAGGCTCCAGGACCTGATCAAATACTTGCAGAAATACTCATACATATTGCACCAGAAATAACTCCATATCTAACAGATCTCTTTAATGAATGTCTATGGCAAGGCCGTATTCCCTATTGCTGGAAAGAAGCCAGTATCACGATCTTACATAAAGGTGGCGATAAGGATCCTGCATTGCCAAAATCTTATAGACCGATTTGTCTACTTCATCTTTTGGGTAAAGTACAAGAAAAACTCCTATGTAAACGCATACAAGAGTTTAGGATCCTGAAAGGCCTTAATCCTACTCAATATGGTTTTAGATCTGGAAAGTCAACCACGGATGCAATATCTAAAGCCATAATTGCAGCTAAGAACTCTAAAAAGAACTATGTGATGGGTCTCTTCTTTGATATAGCTGGAGCTTTCGATAACCTCTGGTGGCCTGCACTTTTTGAACGCATGCGCCAACAAGAATACCCAAAAAGCCTTTATAGAATTCTGAAGAACTATTGTGTAGACCGCCGAGTCAACATCACAGGGGCAAATAGTACCGTTACACGTGATATTACGAAAGGATGCCCGCAAGGTTCTATATTGGGTCCAATATTCTGGGATATAAGTTTGGAGCCTCTGCTTAATGAGTTAGTAGTTGACACACAAATATATACCACTATAGCATATGCGGATGATCTGCTTTTATTAATAGAAGGAAACACCCGCCTGGAACTGGAAACAAAATCTTCTGATGTGACCCAGAAGGTATATAAATGGTGCAACTCTGTTAAACTACAAATTGCAGCTAACAAATCTGCGTATTTGCTATTTAAAGGTAAATTATTAAGAAACCCAGTTATACGAATACACGAAGAACGTATTCAACGCCACAAGTATATTAAATACCTTGGAATAACGCTTGATGAGAAAGGCAACTTCAAGACACATGTCACTCAGGTCTGCAACAAAGCCAGTAAAATTATGATGAAGATTGCCAGTATTGCCCAACGTCAATATAAACTGCCTCTCACTACCATTAGAACATATCATAAGTGTATCTTTACTGCCATCATTACATATGGTGCAGAAGCGTGGGCACAGTGTATGCAAAAATTAAACCTCGTCGCAGATCTCAGAAAATGCCAGAGGAAAATTCTTCTCCGTTTTACTGGAGCAGCAAGAACGACCTCTACTATGGCTCTTCTTGTGGCCACTGGTACCTGGCCAATAGATCTACAGGTTCGCCTATATGGTGCTTACTATTGGCTAAAGAAAAGCAATCAACAGAAGATAGAAGATATTATAGGAAAACAATGCTATATGAAAAGACAAATAAGGACTGAGTTAATATCCTTATGGCAGTCAAAATGGGATAACCTGCAAACTGGGAGACGCACCTATATGTTTTACCCTAATATACGAGAAAGGTTACGACTAAAGCACCTAAATCCCTTACAAGCTGCATTACACTATATTACGGGCCATGGGCCATATGGTACTTACTTAAAACGTTTTAGTATCATCAACTCTGAAATGTGCACCAGATGCAATACAGAAGATACTCCTGAGCATGTAATGTTTAACTGTCAGAAATACAGTGAAATAGGACAATCTAACAGGGAAAAGCTCATGTACCTCACTTTATCGGAAATGGTCAGGAATAAGGAAAATCTAAATGCTTTAAATGAGTTAGCGACTCAAATCAGTATAGCAGAAAGATCTTTAAGACAAACTGAACAAGAAAGAAATCTAAGAAATTTTTATACACCTCCAGCGACTGTTGTAGCACCATCCCGTCGATCGTTAAGATTGTCAAACCAACTGTAAGCAGAAAGGAGAAGAACGAGGCCAAAACGACAGCCTGATGAGACTTGGACAGCCTACCAGAGACTAGAGACAACTTTACAATATCACCAATTTTCCTTATTGTTATTTAGTTTAATTTAGTTTTAGTTTAATTTAGTTTTCTGCACATTCTATTGTGAAAAATTGTAATAAATAAGTTTAAATAAATGAAAATATCCGCACACTACGTCCAGATATAAGAAATTAGGTATCTGGACATAGCTGGCAGATATTATTTTATTTTATTTTATTTTATTTTATTTTATTTTATTTTATTTTATTTTATTTTATTTTATTTTATTTTATTTTATTTTATTTTATTTTATTTTATTTTATTTTATTTTATTTTATTTTATTTTATTTTATTTTATTTTATTTTATTTTATTTTATTTTATTTTATTTTATTTTATTTTATTTTATTTTATTTTATTTTATTTTATTTTATTTTATTTTATTTTATTTTATTTTATTTTATTTTATTTTATTTTATTTTATTTTATTTTATTTTATTTTATTTTATTTTATTTTATTTTATTTTATTTTATTTTATTTTATTTTATTTTATTTTATTTTATTTTATTTTATTTTATTTTATTTTATTTTATTTTATTTTATTTTATTTTATTTTATTTTATTTTATTTTATTTTATTTTATTTTATTTTATTTTATTTTATTTTATTTTATTTTATTTTATTTTATTTTATTTTATTTTATTTTATTTTATTTTATTTTATTTTATTTTATTTTATTTTATTTTATTTTATTTTATTTTATTTTATTTTATTTTATTTTATTTTATTTTATTTTATTTTATTTTATTTTATTTTATTTTATTTTATTTTATTTTATTTTATTTTATTTTATTTTATTTTATTTTATTTTATTTTATTTTATTTTATTTTATTTTATTTTATTTTATTTTATTTTATTTTATTTTATTTTATTTTATTTTATTTTATTTTATTTTATTTTATTTTATTTTATTTTATTTTATTTTATTTTATTTTATTTTATTTTATTTTATTTTATTTTATTTTATTTTATTTTATTTTATTTTATTTTATTTTATTTTATTTTATTTTATTTATTTGCTCTACCACTGAGCTATTGTGACAAACTGCCAGAATGGCATTAAATTCTCAAACCAGTTCGTATTTCTCCTGGTAAACCACAAAGGCAGTCTCACATCAGAGACAAATTACCCCAATGGTGACTTACTATTGTAAGTACTTTATATCCCAGGATTAAACAACCTTCAGATGGTAATTATTATTTATTTATGCCAAGAAACTTACTGTTGGTGTTTTTAAACACACAAGCCATGTGTGGGCAAAGTTTGAGAGGTAGAACTGGAACTTAAAAATTCAATGCCGCAACTGGAATTTGAACCACAGACCATTAAATTCTCAAACCAGTTCGTATTTCTCCTGGTAAACATGCCATTCTGGCAGTTTGTCACAATAGCTCAGTGGTAGAGCAGCCGCCCGGTAAGTGGAAGGTCTGTTGTTCAAATCCCAGTTGTGGCATTGAATTTTTAAGTTCCAGTTCTACCTCTCAAACTGATTAACATTTTGAATAAAACAGTTCAAAACAACTATTATCACATCCTATAACAAAAACTTAGCTATTTTAGTTCTCTATGATACCATTTTATCCAGCTATTCTGAAACACATTCACTTCATAACACCTTTCACATACAATTTGTTTCTTAGTATGATGTTTACAAGCAAAGTTTCCGCATCTATCACATTTAATGGAAGTTGAGGAATTTTTTTGACGTCCACAAAGGATACATGTCCCACGTTTCTTTGCCGGAGGTTCAGGCGCGGCTCCCCAGGGTAGGCAGGGTAGGCACTGCCTACCCTATCGTAATACATCAACAAATAATGTTTAACTATGATTCTGCATTTTATCATTTGAACCGTCATTTTCCCCTAAATTGCGGTTCAAGAAAAGTTTTCTCGGTTATAATGACCAGCGCATGGTCAAATCCTTTAATCTCAATTCCGATTCATCAAAACTGCGCTGCGTGTTTGAAACGCGTGGCAGAAATGATACGCATGGAACCTGGGTAGTGGAGAGCAGGCTAGCTTAACCTCTGCCTGCCCGGCCCCATTTCCTCAGCACGAGGCCCTTGAACAGGGATAAGGAAACATTCGGTCTGTATATGCACTCCGAGCATGCGTAGACGCGTCTGCCAGCAGTCCGAACACTTGCCGGCCCAAATCCGAAATTATGCGACATTTTCCGAACAGCCATACTCCACGAACGAAGATCTCAGAGATCTGCATCTGTCGTCATCTCTGTGTAATACCAGTATGACCGACTTAATTAGTGAACTATTACAAATTTCGCTTTCGCGGCGCACTGACAATGAAAAGAGGAGTGTTTTAGCTACTTAACACAAAGCTGCAGTCAGACAATTTTTCAATTTCTTAATCTATTTTAGTCATGGGCGTAGCGAAACGGGGGCAAGGGGTGCCACGGCCCCCCCTTGGAAGTTGGTGAACTTAATGTGCAGTCAGTTATTGACTTTTAAACTATTATTTTGATTTTGATGTAAAGAACAATTTTTGTTTAGCACAAATTAATACGGTTATCTGCAACAAATACTATAAATTTTGACAGTAAAATAATGATTTAATATTATATGATTACAAATTTCCAACATGTGCCCCCCCCCCCCCCCCCCCTGGAAAAAAGTCTGCCGACACTCGTGATTTTAGTTTTGGCGGTAATTCGTCCGTAAGTCACACTCATTCACTCTGCTCTTATTAAACAACCAAACAATATATTGTTTGCGTTATCCGCAATGACTTCGCCCCCTATATTTCGGATAAACGGGGTTTATTATTATTATTATTTATTATTTATTATTATTATTGTTGTTGTTTTTTGTTACTGTTACACTTTGCCTACCCTAAAATGTTGACTGCGAGCCGCCACTGCGGAGGTTCAAGGATCTTATCTTCAGAACACGATGCTTCTCCACGGAACTGCATAAGAAATGCGGTGAGATCAGCTGGCAGCGATTTTAGTTGGGTCTAGATGCGAGTTGTTCTTTCATAAGACTTTCTGCTAGCCTCTTGAGGTAAATACGTCTTCGTGAAGTTGTCTCTGGCTTTGTAAAGGAAAACAAATACTTGCAAATTTATACCAGCAATGTTGAAGAATATAACCAATGGCCATCTTCTAGTAATCCTTGAAACAGAGTAAGAGGCACACATTTTATCTACAGCGTCAACTCCACCTTGTGTCATATTGTAGTTCGTGATTATTTCTGGTTTGTGAGTTTCTTCATCAAGTGCTGCTGTGTCATGCATAGTAGACAGAAGTACGACAGCACGGTTTTTACGAGGAACATATGAAACTAAGGTCTTGTCCTTCTGAAATCTAAACAACGCTTTTCCAATTTCTCGTGTTTTGTTTGGGAGAAATTCTGGAGGAATTTGATGTCTGCTCTTCCTCATTGTTACATACACGTAATATTCTTTTGCAGTAAATATTCAGCAAGTGGATAGCTTGTGTACCAATTGTCAGTAGTTAGATTCCTGTTGGAGTTTTCTTTTGGCACCACAAGTCTCTTCACTATATCCTCAGGAGCATTAGATACGCGGCAATGCCCTTCTGGTTGCATGCCGCAATAAACCTCCAGATTACTGTAATAAAATGTTTTTGCATCACATAATGCAAACATTTTATTCCATATTTAGCTGGTTTGCTGGGAATGTACTGTATCCATCCACACCGACCTCTAAAGGGATGAAGCATTTCATCTACTGTGGTGAATTTACCTAGGGTATAAGAATTTTGACAATTAGCAACAAAAGCTTTCAACATTGTACGAATTGCAGTAAGAGACTTAGCAATAAATGTAACCGCTTTTTAGAGAGCACCATATTTTTATGTTTTGGTGGTCACATCGCTCTCTCACAACCCCCAGAATGTCTGGAGGACCACACCTGTCGTTGGTTTACGGGTCTCACCGACCTGACCAGGAGAGTTATCAAAATAAATTCACCGACCATATCCTCTGATTACCAATCAGAGGGCGTATACATGCCATGGCAGGTCAACATGTTAGGGGTTAAGGTTTTATAGAGAAATTAGAGAAATGGAGAGGTTGGAAAAATAAAGACTCCCTAGCCCTCAGGAACCCTAATAGCATCGGGGTCGGAAGAGAACAAGAGTTGGCCAAGGTAAGGTCAGATAGAAAAGTTACAGTGAGGAGCAAAACACCAGTAAGTGGAAGTAATGTTCTGCGCAGCTTGGGTACCTTGTGGTCGCTATTCACATATCCCCTAGACGGAGACCCCTGAATACGCTGCTTACTGCAGCGAAGTTCTTGTAACAGCAAACACAAAAAAGATTCAAATCTTTCAAAACCAAAGTCTGAGATTAATTACAGGTGCTATCAAAACCACACCAATAGCAGCTATGGAAATACTAACCAACCAATGCCCCATTGAATATGAAATAGAAAAAGCGGCTCTTATTCAACACGAAAAGTTGATCAGACTCCCATTCAATACATGGCACAAGAGAAATTTTACACATACACTAAAGACTCAGGAGAGCTTTCTTTCCAAAATTCAAGACATCAAGAAGAATGTATACCTTCCTAATTCAAAGGAAAACTTTATATCTAAAGTCAATCCGACACAAACATTAGACATCACAGTATTTACACCTGACAGAAGAAGTTAAGAAAAGTGATACTCCAACTAGTGTTCTAAAATTATTGGCATTAGAGACAATCCATACTAGATTTCCAGAACACGAATGGCTCCATATTTATACTGATGGATCATTAATATCAAACCAAGATGGAGCAGGTGCTGGAGTCACATGTCACCTCTTTTCCTATTACAAATCTTTAAGTTATGGAACTACAAACTTTGATGGAGAAATTGAAGCAATTCGAATGGCCCTACAAAATCTTTTGTACATAATTTCACATTTTCAGCAAGCAGTTATTCTCTCAGATTCCAGGGCAGCAATTATAGCAATTACTTCCAAGTTGTCACCAAAAAACCAAACAATTATAGAATGTTGGAAAATTCTTACCCATCTAACAGCACTTCAAAAACACCTAGTCTTCCAATGGATACCAGCTCACTGTGGACTGAGTGGTAATGAGAAAGCTGATTTTCTTGCAAAAAAGGGTACAGGCAATGTGCAGAAATCTATAGTTAATCTACCATTTTATGCAGCTAAAAGATTAGTCAACTCTGAATTCAAAAAAATTATTGCAAAGTATTACTATGAAAAATCAAAGAATAAAAGATGGGAACTACCAAACATTCAAACAGTAATTCCTGAGTATCCTCGAAAAACAGCAGTTGCAACCTTCAGGTTGATTACAGGACATGATTGTCTGGCAAAACATTTAAACAGAATTGGGATATATTCTTCACCACTCTGTCCTCTATGTGATCTGCAAGAGGAAATGGATCCAGACCACCTTCAAATATGCCCTGCCACTTCTAATGCCCCATCCATCAGTGAAAAATATTGGAGAGCAAGAGGATTAATGACTTCATTGTCAGAAATCCAGCATTAGCTAACAACAACATTGTATGAATTGCAGTCACTTATCAGTTTTTCTCCTATCATTCCTCGTTTCCATGTCATCAAACCGCATGCAACGTAGAAGAAACAGAAACCTTTTGTAACTCATTGCAGCCCTAAGCAGTTGCATTCCTGTTCCATCTGCCACCCAAAGTTCCTTTACATTAGCATGGTGACCCTTTCTTGTACCAATCAAGAAAAGAATCCCCAACACCCATTATTTCGTGTATTGATGTCACTTTATTATCCGTTTCACGCGAGAATTTATGAGTGCCTCGCTGTCTATAATTATATGCATATTTGTATAGTTTACGATTTCACCAATAATGTCAAGGTCAATTATTTTCAGAAAAGCACCGACTTCATCGGTTATGTCCATCACATTTCTTTTGGGGCCTGGCAGAATTTTCACAATGTTTTTTCTTTTGGTTTTTGAAAGTTTAGCACACTCACTTTTATACCAATGTGTAACTTGGTCTTTTCCAATAAAGAATTCCAGATCTTCCATGGGCTCTACAAAATCACCACCATCCGCAGCTTCCGGTTCAGATTTGCTGTCGTGGTCCTCGAATTCAATGTTTTCATCACTCAAATGCACTTCACTTTCTTCCAGTTCTGAAAAAGTCTGAATATACTTCATCATTGCTCTCTAAGAGTAACTTGCGAATTTCCTCTTCTGATAAACCTTTCGAACTGAAATAAAATAACAAAAGAAACATGCCATTATAACAAAATCAACATTTAATATGCAGATATTGAAAATAAAAAGCAATAAGTACATTTCACTTTTTATTATACTCACCTCTGCATATTGACTGCTAGAAACAAATTTTGCAACCGTTACAAGAGCAGGCGCGTGTTGCACTTCTTACAACATTCAACACCTCATTGCTTACAATGCAGAAAGCAAACTGACAAAGCTGAACAAGGAAACTGAAACCATAGTAACATTGTCGAGTAAACAACTATAGAGGAATACATTGTAGGCGGCACATTAGCTCAAGGTTAAGGCATTGATAAAGCATAAAAACAGCTGCTGCTGTGAGTTAGGTATTCTGAACTCCTCCAAACATTCTGATTGAAGTTTGTGTAACTGTAAAGTCAAAGGAAATAAGCATTTACCCAGGTGCTTAAAAAAGATGTAGAGTACCTATATTAACATATAGATTAATATTAATTCAGCATCTTTGTAGTTCAGTTTATGAGATATTTCTTGTTGATGGTTTGAATTTCCAGAATTTCAAACTACATGCTTTGGAAATATTATGTTCAATCTTTTGTTCCTGATCAGGCCATGAAAAAGTATTCAAAATATCAAGTCCAGCCTCTCTATAGCAGTTTCTTTTTAAACAATTGATTTTTGTACTAGTATCCTGTATGCTAGTAAAAACAATTTTGTTGTAGCTACAACAAAATGTATATTGAAACTATTTCAGAAATGTTCATTATCAACAAGCGGTAAGAAAGAAAGTAAGAGGTAGAGCCCTTTTGTAGAATAATTTGGCCAATAGATATAAACGTAAATTATACTGAGAGAGGAAGTTATATGATTGTAACACATCAGAGATTTTGTTTCAGGTACTGGTCAGACTTTAAAGATGCATTGGCTATTCAGTGCATAGCATCATGGATCTTTCTTTACTTTGCTTGTCTTTCACCCATCATCACTTTTGGGGGACTCCTTGGACAGGCAACAGGCAACAATATGGCAGCTATGGAGTCTCTTGTATCAGGATTTGTGTGTGGAATTGGTTATGGATTTTTCTCAGGACAACCTTTAACCATCCTTGGATCAACTGGCCCAGTTCTAGTTTTTGAAACCATTATGTATGACTTTTGCCAGTAAGTACCTATTACAGAATTATTTTATTTTAAGAATATTTAAGAGTATGAAGAATAATAAGTAGGAGATCCCCATGTGCCAATGCTGTGCATGGGCAAAGCCTACAGTGCTCCTTGTACTAAGAAAATGACCCAAGTCAGACTCTCACGAATGAGATTAATTTCTTATGATATTTGAGGCATTTGGGTGCAAATGAATCACTTCATGCATAATTTTGAGAAGGGGAAAAGAAGCTTAATGAATTAATCCAAACGATAGGAGGTAAAGAAATTAAGAAAATCATAGTACATCATTGAATTATAACTTTATGTTTTATAATTCAATGATGATTATAAAATATGAAACTATAATTCTTACCCTCCCTTTATTTAGGCCTATGAAAAAATAGAAGAATTTTTTATTTTTGACCTTTGACTTGACCTTTTAGCATAAATCACATATTTTGATAACACAAGTAAAAAATTAATTTTTCATTGCAGTATGAGAAATGCATACAATTCATAGCTACAGTCTCTGCTTTATTTAACCAATGAAGGATATTTAAACCTATTTAGCCATGGTTATTTTCACATAAGCTTGTAATTTTTGGTGAATTCCCATTTTTCTCATGAAATTCACTTTCTATGTTTTAATGTCAGTAATTTAAGTGTATGCACCATGCTATAATTTAAGTTGTTGTTGTCTCAATGCTCTCCATATAATCAATGACCTTCAGAAAACCTCATTCCATCAAATGATGACTTGACCCATTTATTAGCTAGAGGCACCCAGCAGGCAGTGTCTGTTACCTCTGATAGTAGTATGGCAATGTGGATGCCATTGGGACAAAAATACCTGCAGCTTTTGCCATGGACCTCTAATCACATTGGGTTTTGAGGATACTTCACACGAACTAATCAGAGGTGAAGGCTTGGATAGGACTATCTTGAAATTGCCACCAGGGAGCCAGGAATAAAAATGGACCCTCACCACAAGAGCTGCAAACACAACTGCTATACTACTGTGGCACAGTTTAAATTAACAGATCCAAATACAACTGCACTTAGGATACTCCATAACTTTTCCCACAATACTTCATGGCTTCATATAGAAGAACTCCATGATAGAAGTTTTTTTAGCATAAAACATAAGTACACATCAAATTCAATGATAACCGAACACTGACTGAGTCCCTTAAGAAATGAAATTGTATAAAAATAATCTATTAGAAGTATTTTGCAGCTTCATTCTTATGTGTTATGTTTTGTTGATAATTACTTTAGCATGAAACAGTTCAGTAGACAATTGTAGAAATGGTTTTATGCATGTTTCCTTTTAAGTACAGTGAGAAGAGGAGAGTACAGTAGGCTTAATTGATAGTCAAATCGTTTAAGAGCTGGTTGCTATGTGATGGCTTTGAAATGCCATTCTCTTTGCATGTGCAAGACTTTTAAAAAAATGAAAATGATTTTCCATTTGAGAAAAGTATAAGTATTGGAAAATTCAGACACATAACAAGGAATATCTTAGAAATGGTTCACTCCGTAAAAAGTGTGTGCTTTAATGAGGTGTACAATTTTTGCGCATTAAGATTTTGCCTATATTTTATGGTTAACCAGATATTCAAAAGTCATTGATAATGAAGAGGACTGAGGATATTCACAGATAATTCAAGATATACATTTCATTTGGCATAAAAATACCTTAAGCATTTTTAATCAAAATCGTTACAGCCACTTTTGACAAAATCAAAAATTTTCAAAAAATGTTCCATGTTAAGGGTTAGCCTGGGTGTGGAGATTTTTTTGAAAATCTTTGTGTTGTATTCTTAGAAGATGTTTGGTATTTAACCAAGTTTTTTGTTTTGAGTTATGCTGTTCACAGATGCACACATTCAGAGGGAAACACACATGCACATACATACCTTCTTCTAAACATGTTTTTTTTCTTGGACTTGGGGATTCTCAAAACATGTATTTCTGGTGAAATCTTGATATCAAATTTTTGTGTGGAATACAATACAATAGAAAGAAACCATTTTTTGTAAACTAGAAAGCCATAGGCTTATACTGGGTTCAGAAAAACAATATGTAAACAATATGATGATGATACTCCAAAGTTCTTGTGCTGTAGAGTTACTGTCACATGCAATGTCCGTATTGTGCAATATTCTGCATTCTGTATCTAATTGTTGGATTTCTTCTGCTTTCACCAAATTAGGAAACCAAGAAGCAAGTGGTGCAATTGACTGAACTGTTTGGATTTTAGCTGGTTCTAACACTTTCAACATTGTAAGAAGAGGATCACTCAATGAAAAACGACTTAGTATGTCGCAAACTGACTCAATGTAAAAATCAACACAGTGTAATTCGAAAACTTGTACATATTTGTCGGGCAGGGATGATTTTGTCAGAGATATTTGAACTTTAGCACCAAAATACATGTTTTCCACAGGAAGAAATGCTTTTGGATCCCTGTATTCAACTTTATGCATTTTGGTGGAATTCAAATGTTCAGGTTTAATGTAGCAGTCAAGGATAATTTGCAATGCAGAAACAACAGATGTGGTATACTGTTTATGTATACAGGTGATTATATTAATCTTTTGTTTTTATACATGAGGGAAATGCCTTGCCTGAAAATCTTTTTCGGAAGAGCAAATTATTATATGTTAGGGAAAATAGTGTTTAAAAATGGAAAATACGTAAAAAGCAGGAGATTTTGAAGTGCATTCAGTTTTTAGCAGTAGAACAGTAGAGTTGCAAAAAAGCACGAGATCTTCTGAAAAATCAGTAGACCTGGCAACCCTGTTTTGAACCCTGATGGATGTTATGCTAATACCAAACATTTCATCTTGCTCAGTACAAAGAGTAGGTAAAGTACAGTATGCATGTGTAATGGTTACTTTCTCATTGTATACCAATAGGTACCCATTAGTGGAGGCAGTATATACATACTTGTCATGTGAGTTGAATGTCCTTCTGACTGGCAGATGAAGATATAGGGTCCTTCAAAAACTTGCAGCTTTATATATCAAATTATGAATTTTATTTTTTAAAACACATTAACAAAATACATCAACTTGTTCATCATGGCTTCCTATTTCAGGTATGGGAAATTATATTGGACATATGACCTTCTCTACTGCACTGGCATGCAAGAACTCTGTCCGTGAAATTCACTATGACTCCCCAACAAGTTTCCACTTGGATTTCGCCAACAACTCATTGAATTTCTTCCTTGAAGTCTCGGAAGTTTCAGGGTTTATAGACATACTCCAATGATTTAAGAGTACTCCAAAGAAAAAAGTCACAAGTAGTAAAGCCACATGATCTTTGTGGCTATTAATGGTCAGGATTAGGCAAAATGAGGTGATCTGGGAACCACTCATGGAGCAACTGAATTGTTTCACAGTAAGCATGGCAAGTGACACCATCCTGCTGAAACCACAACTCTTGAATATCCATTACATTGAAATAAGTCCACAAAAGTTCTCTATCATTGCGCATATCAGTTTCCATTAACTGTCACAGCTTGTCCTGCCTCATCTTCAAAAACATAAGGGCCAGTGATGCTGCCCGCACAAAAGCGAGACCAACCGCTCATTATGGACATGTTTTCCTTTCTTGAATAATGCAAGGACCTGCTTATTCACAAATTCATTTAAGTGGAACTGTGCCTCATCACTGGAGATCATATTGCTTGCAAAGTTGTCCTGCTGTGTTCTCAGAAACCAGTGAAATATTTGCCTCTTCTCATAATGAGCCAGTTTGAGCTGCTGCATTAACTGAATTGTGTAAGGGTGGTAATGGAAATCATACTAGAGGATTTCCCATACTGAAGAACATCCCATGCCCAATTCCTGAGAATAGCAAAGAGCCAATTTCATTGGACTAATTGCCACACTGTCGTGAGCCACCACAATGTGTTGCTCAGATTGACCAGAAGGACAATGCTCAAGACTTTTAATGTTCACTGTTGAACCCATTTAATTGAACTTTTTCACAAGTCTGCAAACCATTAATTTGTTCAGTGGTTCATTACATCTAGGATTGCACTAAGTCACCTGACAATTGCTGCATAACTTTCTCTGTTCTGATAAAACGTTTTCATAATAGCACATGTTGTGGAGTTGTAAAGTGCTCCATGGCTAGACCCAGAATGAAGAAATGCAAGAAATTCAGACTGAGGCAACAATCAGAATGTTTATGGATATAGAAAAAAATTTTAAAATGTCGACAACCAACAAATAAAAATTGATCAAGTGATTCAAGACCAGCATGCTTTTTGAATGACCCTATATTTCATAAATCAGATTAAATTATGTTCTTGCAGTGCTGCTGTTATCATAGCACATTTGCACCCCATCTAACCTCAAAATGCTTAGTTTGATATTGTTTTCCTCCTCTACAATCTTCTGTACATTGTTAAGCTGTGGTATCTACTACTAGTCTCAGGTGCACAATGTTTCCTCTTTGAAGATGGTTCTCTTTGGAAATAAGCATTCTTAAGGCCTGAACAAAAATATTAAATGTTTGAAGCATACATTATTATTTTTTACATTAATTTATATTAAAATTTATGGAATCTACAAGTCACGGAGTTGGCATCACAAAGTATTTTTAATTAAATTCTGTTATAATTTCAGTGGGATTACAGTCCTTGGAGGTAACTATTTTACTTTAAATAAAAGCACTGCAGCGGTACAGTTTCATAACACTTTAATATACAGGATGGAAGTGAAATGATCCGCCAGACTGTAACAGCAAATTTCTCATGCTGTGAATAACAAGAAAGTCTAGTACCAGAATGTTGAAAAGTTTATACTTTTCTAGAAAAAAAATATTTGTATCAAAAAAATGTATCATCACCTGACTGAATTATTATTGACTGAAGGTTCTTGATTTATGGCTATATTCATAGAAAATTGAATAAACAACAACTTTTTCCAGTGGCATATTTCAATAGATTCAATGGTTTTTGTGTAAATTAAATTTAAAAAACCCACACTTTATTGCGACAAAAGGGCAACATTACATGCAATAATAATATCATCTACATAAGTAACAAGTACACAACAAGATTTTCTTTCATTCTTACATACAAATATCTATCAGTCTGGCATTGGTTAAAGCCAAGTGATTTCACAAAAATATTGAATTTAGTATCCCGCCACAGAATAGACAGTATACAGAAAGGAAAGCTTCAGTCGGCTCCTTTGATCTGCATGTACCTGTTGCGTTGCACGCTTTGCCATATTGATACCAAGTAAATGAAGCAATTGCTGCTTTCTACCAGAGCTTGAAACAAGCAGTTTTACGAAACCGAACTCTTAATCTAGCCGGCTAAATGAAAACTTTTACGAAAAGAAACACTAATGAAACAGTATATATGATTAACTCAGACTAATACAATTTATTTCACCTCCAATGAAGAAGTTTACTTACTAAAATGAGCCGGAATGACACATTATAATTCATATTGGGAACTGAATGCATTCATGCGTTTACAAAAGGCATTTCTTACACAAAATTTCAAGGAAATTAAAATTTGTAAAACAATAACACACGAAAGCACAATGAAACCAACAAAATCTTGTTTTCTACTTATATGTATTAACAATGGAAGCCCTAGTAAAATGAAATAAGTGGGAAATAGGTAGCAGTAATTAATAAGCAAGTGGCTCATTCACTGCTTTTATTTACCACAAGAATAAAATGCACAAAATCTTGAATCAGAATTTGCATACAATGAATCATAAAGTCTTGTCATACATAGCAAATGAAGTAAATAAAACGCAAATGTAGAGCATGATGCAATAACATAAATCACAGCAGTAACTTAACATAAATCACAGCAGTAACTTTACAGTATGGCGAAAGTTAAGATTATTTTATATTAAGGGCTAAGGAGATCTAGGAATGGTCTTTTTATATCATATCTATTTGCACAACATAAAATAGTTACTATAAAACATACAATTGCATTTATTTTATTTCACCTTTTCACAATAAAACAACAAAGTCTGTGCACATTTACGTGATTTACTCTGCCAACATTACACTATTCCAGCATTAAAGAAAAATAGTGTTCAGGCATGTCATTGTACTTTTGTCTTGCTTGTTTAATCTGCATTTATGAAGCAACTACGCAGCAAATCATATTATTCATAGATGTGTCATTTTTATTAATTTGTAATTTTTTTCAGTTTTATTTTTCTTTTTTAAATCTCTATTCACAAACTTTAAGGGTAGGAGTATTCTCCCTATTTACCTTGTTATCCTGGGCAAAATACATTACCAATTATGCACAAATTGCTGTGATTCTGAAGTAACACTTAACTTATAGGAAGTTATAAATATATTACGATGTTCACTTACTCTTGTTCATCTTTTGGGAAGCTGAAAAAGCTTATGTCCCGATTTGTATGTGAATTATTTCTGTAGTTTGGTGACGAACACCATCGGCCACCTTTTCTCTTACTGCTGTTCATTATAACCATGGCGAAGCTTAAAATACATTAACACATATTTATACCTTTTGCAGTAGGCATATAAAACAATTTTTCAGTTGTAGATGTGCCCAGCAGCTAATATGTTCAAGGTAAAATAAACGCAACATATCCATTCACTTTGGCTCCAACACAGCTGTTTACTCAGTTTACTTGGTTTACTTCGCGCATGTGCATTAAATTTTGGAGCATGGATTTCAGCTGTTTCCTTTCTGTATACTCTCTATTCTGTGATCCTGCTCTTTAGGGGCTTGTTTTAACCCATACAATGTCTTATTAAGTGTATAACAAAGACCCTTCCTGACATTCATTCCTTCAGGTGGATACATAAAAATAGTTTCTTTCAATAGCCCATCCAACAAGGCATTTTTAACATCAAGTTAAAGAACAAAATAATGATTTGCATTACTCACACAGAGTAATGTTCTCAGTGTAGCTAGCTTTGCAAATGGTCCATAAGTCCCAGTATAGTCTAAAACTTTCCTCTGGGAACAACCTTTTATAACTAACCTTGCTTTGTAACTATCCGCATTTCCATCTGCATTTCTCTTGATAGTAAATACCCATTTACTTTTAATTATCCTCTTACCTTTTGGAAATTCTTCCAGATCCCATGTTTGATTTTTTCTTAATGATTCCATTTCCTCATTAACTGCCTTAACCCATTCATCATGGTCATCTCTGTCCTTTATTTCTTCATAAGACTGTAGGACTCCTTCACAATATGGAATTGCATTTAGCGCAAGATAAGGATTTTGTTTCTCCCAAGAATACCAGTCTTCATTTCCACCTATGGTTGAGACAGTTGTGAAGAATGCATCACTTTCCCTCTCCTGCTCTTCACCTGACAAAAATTCTGTTAATGCAAATGAGGTTTCATAGTCCTTCAAATAGCTACGTTTCTTATTTTTTGTAATTCTAGTACTCCTCCTTAATCCTCCAGTTACTATTGGTTCCTTATCATTATCTACATATTCTTCCTCTGCCTCAGAGTCTCCCTTCTCTGATTCTTCCTCTGAACCATCCCTCCTTTTTGCCTTATTGCCTTCCTGATTCAAAGAACATTTTCTGAATCATCCCATATGCCTTCCCATGACTTTCATACAAACTTAGTTCTGCTTTCATCAAAAATTACATCACGAGCAGTAATCACCTTTCTGTCATCTAAGCTTCACATTCTATACCCATTATTGCAAGAACCAAGTAAAATACACTTTTTACCCCTAGGGTTAAATTTTCCTTGAATCTCAGGTTTGTGTGTATATGTGACACAGCCAAACTCTCTGATCTTGCTGATATCAGGGCGAAAACCATATCACAACTCAGCTGGTACCTTACCTTCTGTCAGAGCTTTTGTTGGACTTCTGTTAGTTAAATAGACTGCAGTCATAGCTGTCTCTACCCAAAATGTTTTCTTCAAGTTGGAACCTAGTAACATGCATCAGGCCTTTCTAAAATAGTCTGGTTCATTCGTTCTGAAACTCTATTATTTGAAGGAGTATGTAGCACATTAAGCTCAAGTTGAATACCTTTCTCCCTAAAAAAACTGTTTTCCCTCATCATTTACATATTCAGTTCCATTGTCACAGTGAAACTGACAGATCTTAGATGAGAACCTGCTAGTTGCCATAGCTTCATAATCTTTAATGCACCCAGCTACTTCATTCTTATTTGTCAAGCCATACATAACTGTGAAGTGGGTAAAATCATCAACTAGGGTTAGTAAGTACCTAATACCATTATAGGCTACTGAAGATATAGGCCCATAAACATCACTGTATACTCTCAAGTGGTCTCTGAGTCCTCTTTCTTGTTTTGTTGTGGGGCAGGCTAGTTTGCTTTCCTTCAACACAAGTGTCACACATAACCTTTTCAATACTCTTAATCTCCCTACATCCATCTACAGCTACACTAAGTTTTTTTAGCCCTTCATTTCCTATGTAACCCATTTGCCTATGCCATAGCCCACTGTCACTTTGTGCAAGACAAGCATTTCCTGCATCAATATACAATCAGATTCAGTTTGTATAACTTTCCTTCTCTTTCTCCATTTGCTACCACATCATTCCCCTTTTTGATTTTACATTCATAATTCTCAATCACTAATTTAAATATTATTTATTTATGCCAACAAACTTACTATAACACCAACAGTAAGTTTGTTGGCATAAATAAATAATAATTACCATCTGAAGGTTATTTAATCCTGGGACAAAGTACTTGCAAAGACAAAGTACTTACTAAGTCACCATTGGGGTAATCGTCTCTGATGTGAGACTGCCTTTGTGGTTTACCAGGGAAAAATACAAACTGGTTTGAGAATTCAATGTCATTCTGGCAGGTTGTCACAGTAGCTTAATGGTTAGAGCACCCACCTAGTAAGCGGAGGATCTGTGGTTCAAATCCCAGCTGTGGCATTGAATTTTTAAGTTGCAGTTCTACCTCTCACTAATTTAAATCCTTTCCTCTCCAAAGTAGGCAGGAAAATCAAATTACAATCTAAGTTATCAATTAAGAAAGCATTCTTAAGTACTATTTTCCTTGCCTCACCTTTTACATATAGTCTCTCCAAAAAGTATTCGTCTAAAGCATGAGTTTATGTTTAAGGATGTATGGATAGTGGAAAATCATCAGAATAAAGTACAGCAGGGACATTGTCTTATTTAATGACTAGTGAAAAAGAGAATACAATAAAGAAACACATATAGTATCTATTCACATAAACATAGTTAAACATTCAAAAGTAAAGATATGCAATATAGGATGCAAAATAAGTATTTGTATGCGTACTGAAAATGGTGTAGAATGTTATGGTTAGTACTTAGTAGGCCCTCCATTGCTCTTTATAATCTCTTGCATTCTCCATGGCATGGATTTCACCAAAGATTGTGTTGTTTCCACTGTAATTCTATGCCATATCTCTAGCGTTCTTTAGATCCTTTATATTAGATATCTGATGATTCCTAATATTTTTGTCCAGTATACTCCACAAATTCTACATTGGATTCATGTCCGGGGATTGCGGTGGTGTCAGCATCCATTGTTGAGTATTATACAGCAACCATAGCCTTGTATCTAGAGCTGTGTGTTTTGGATCATTATCTTGTGTGAAAATATAGTCCCCAGAAAGACCCATATTAATCACACTTCTGGACAAATGTGTTTTTAGGATGTTTATATAAAACCTATGGTGCATAATTGCATCAATAAAACACAAATCCCCCACACCATTTGCATTCATGCAGCCCCAGACAAGTACTGAACCACCTCCATGTTTAACTGAAGCTGCTATATTTTTCTCCTCAAGCTCACAATT
The DNA here is from genome assembly GCA_030765045.1 of Tenodera sinensis. NCBI lineage: Eukaryota > Metazoa > Arthropoda > Insecta > Mantodea > Mantidae > Tenodera > Tenodera sinensis. Next base: position 183,194,694 of record CM060964.1, read on the forward strand.
CCTTTTTCTCCACACTATTACTCGCCCTTTTGACTTAAAGAGCTCAAATTGACTCTCGTCAGTAAATACAACCTTCTTTCAGAAATCAAACCGATCGTATTTATGTTCTTTTTCAAAAGCAACTCGCTTCTTTCTGTTGATTTTACTGATGTATTGTTTTCTACGGGCTGTTTGGCCTCCATACTCAGCTTCATAAAGCATGTTTCTTATAGTTTGTGCTGAAACAGACTTTCCTGTGTGTGTTTGAACTGCAATAGCAACTTTGGAGCACTTCTTTAGAAATCATAAAACTTGTAGATTTAGCAACACACATTCTAACAAGAGTTGACAATTGTAGATTTAGCAACACACATTCTAACAGGAGTTGACAATTCTTTCTTATTAATAACAAGCACATCTGATTTAACAAAATGATCTGATGCTCCAGTATCCTAGATCAAGAAACTATAACAGCCAGCTACTGATGAGAAACTTTATCTTTCCACTGTAGCAACAAAGTTGTGCACTGAGGTTTCACTATCATCACTTTTGGAACATACCTGAGGCAATATGTGCACTGCCACCATCTGCTGTTTGTGAACCTTTATACTTGCCCCCTCCCCCTGGCCTCCAACAGTTAGTGTACATATGTCCAATAAGCTTGCAGTTGTTACACAGAAAAGGGAACCTTATCTTCTTCTCTTGTTCTTGCCTTGGCTGCCTTTGATTGGAATTCCTCCACTGCTGAGAACCTCGGTGCTGTTGAGCTCCTTTAAATGCCACTGGTACTTGATGTTGACTACTCTTCAGTTGGTTTCCACTTCTATCCTTCCGTTTTTCTTCTTCCTCTCATAATGGCAAACAACAAAAATCCATAGTTATGTTGTTTGAAGCGAGTGTTTCCAGTACAGATACAACATCATCATATTCATCTGGCATTGTCATTAGAAATTGCCACACATTTCCTTTGTTATACATTTCTTCTGCAACCTTTGCCAAATTAAGAATTAACAAATCATATTTCACACAAAAATCATCAAATGTTTCTGAGCATGGTTTGAACTTCCAATTGGCAAGCTTCTTCTACAGAGTCATTCGTGTCACTGGTGTTTTCTTCTCAAAACGAGCTTCCAAACACGCCCATATTTCATAGGAAGTCTGCTTACTCCTAACAAAGGAATTTCTGATTTAGCGAGACATTGCACCACAAAACATTTGCATTTTGTTTCCATTTGCCACACCATTTGCAGCATTGGTTTCCTTTGTTGATCGAGTGGCATCAGTATCTTTGTCGTTGGCTTCAAAGGGTTTCAATAAGTTTTCAAGCGGTGTTTTAACATGCTGCAGCAATTCCTTTTCTTCAAGAAATGTTTCCATTTGAAACTTCCATTTGTTGTAGTCTTTGACATCAAAGATAGGAAATCTTGTTGCTTTGTCATCATCCATTTTGAGAAGGGTATTGTTCTCACACACTTCTCCAGTTTTCATTTCTTCCACATGCCTGGGCCCATACCCTGTCATAATTTCAGTAGGATTACACTCCTCAGAGGTAACTATTATACTTTAAATGAAAGCACTGCAGCAGTACTGTTTCATAGCACTTTAATATATAAATTTTTAAGAACATAAAAACACAGTCAACATTACATCATAATTGCTTTTTAATGCACAATGTACATCCAGTCTTCTTCTTCCATTCAGTACTACCAATTGTTACATTATTACGTTAAGAGAAATTGCTTTCTACCAACACATTCAAGCCCATTTCTCAATAAACCATACGATTTTTAAACCAAACCATTTTTATACCATGACACATCGTTTACAGTAGAATGCTTTTATTTAAAAATTAGTAGGATTTTATGTGCTTTCAGTTATGGATAATTTGAAATACTATTAATTTTTAATTTAAACTACAGCTCCATGTCCCAAACCTAAAGTGGTATCTATTAATTCATATTTGCCACTACATTAACTTTGGATATCTTGTGTGTTTCCAAGACCACATGGAAGTGAATAGTATCCTGCCCTGGAGGTTATGTCTTGTCTGTGTCACTTCTTCCTGCTGGCACAAGCTGAACATGTGGCTACTCAGTTTCTCTAACAATGGAAAAGTTGGTTATTGTCTTCCAATTTGCCTCATACTTAATCAATTTGCTGCCTCCTGCATCTGCTTTTGTGTTTGTGTGTCCATATATGTAGCTGGTTTGAAATGTGCTTCTGATGATTAAACAACATCAGTCCAAAATTTTGAGCATAAAACTTCAAAAGCTAAGGAAACTGGACAAAAAAGCAAAAAACTAAAACTGAATCACAAAGGAGTCTGGGATTACATTGTGTATTATTTTAACAGATTCAAAAAATAAAAAAAAAATTATAAATTTAAGCATTACATGGTGTGGATACTAAAAGTGGAATTTGGATGCACAAAACTTGCTGATTTAGAAGTATAATTGATGGAGTCCTGAAATGCTCAAGCTGATAATATATCCACTGATGGAAAGATTGTTCTACAGAAAGCTAATGAAGTGGTTTTAAAACTGGAAATGAAATTTCAGTGCTCAAATGGGTGGCTTCAGCATTTCAAGCAGTGATATAGCATTACACAACAACCTGTATGTGGAGAATCCTGAGACTGCTTAAATGTGGCCGGAAAATGTTAGCTCTATCATAGAGTGTTAAACCAACAAATGCCAATGAAGCAGCATTATTTTACAATGCCAGACTAAAACAGGTCTTGCCTTTTAAAGGGGAAAACTGTGAAGGTGCAAAAAATGTTAAAATAAAGGGATGTTTCTGCTCTACTGTAACTGTAATGGAAATGGGAAACTTCAGCCTAGCAATAAGGAAGTCATATGACATACACACTGGATCTCTAAGAATGGTGCAAGTTGAGATAGGAGTTGTATACATTGGAAGGAACTGGGCAATCGGTAAAAAACATTGTAACCTACAGGCATACATGCACACAAACACACACACAAATGAATACTGAGTTATAGTTTCTTTTTCTTCTTCTTCTTCTTCTTCTTCTGCTTCTCCTCCTCCTCCTCCTCCTCCTTCTTCTTCTTCTTCTTCCTCTTCTTCTTCTTCTTCTTCTTCTTCTTCTTCTTCTTCTTCTTCTTCTTCTTCTCCTCCTCCTCCTTCTCCTTCTCTCTCTCCCTCTCCTTCTCTCCTTCTCGCTCCTCCTCTTCTTCTTCTTCTTCTCCTCCTTCTCCTTCTGCTTCTCCTTCTTCTTCTTCTTCTTCTTCTTCTTCTTCTTCTTCTCCTTTTCCTTCTTCTTCCTCTTCTTCTCCTCCTTCTTCTTCTTCTGCTTCTCCTTCTCCTCCTTCTCCTTCTTCTTCTTCTTCTTCTTCTCCTCCTCCTCCTTCTCCTTCTCTCTCTCCCTCTCCCTCTCGCTCCTCCTCCTCTTCTTCTCCTCCTCCTCCTTCTTCTTCTGCTTCTCCTTCTTCTTCTCCTTTTCCTTCTTCTTCCTCTTCTTCTTCTCCTCCTTCTTCTTCTTCTCCTCCTTCTTCTTCTTCTCCTCCTTCTTCTTCTTCTCCTCCTTCTCCTTCTCCCTCTCGCTCCTCCTCCTCTTCTTCTTCTTCTCCTCCTTCTTCCAGTGGCGGCTCGCAGTCAACATTTTAGGGTAGGCAAAGTGTAACAGTAACAAAAAACAACAACAATAATAATAATAAATAATAAATAATAATAATAATAAACCCCGTTTATCCGAAATATAGGGGGCGAAGTCATTGCGGATAACGCAAACAATATATTGTTTGGTTGTTTAATAAGAGCAGAGTGAATGAGTGTGACTTACGGACGAATTACCGCCAAAACTAAAATCACGAGTGTCGGCAGACTTTTTTCCAGGGGGGGGGGGGCACATGTTGGAAATTTGTAATCATATAATATTAAATCATTATTTTACTGTCAAAATTTATAGTATTTGTTGCAGATAACCGTATTAATTTGTGCTAAACAAAAATTGTTCTTTACATCAAAATCAAAATAATAGTTTAAAAGTCAATAACTGACTGCACATTAAGTTCACCAACTTCCAAGGGGGGGCCGTGGCACCCCTTGCCCCCGTTTCGCTACGCCCATGACTAAAATAGATTAAGAAATTGAAAAATTGTCTGACTGCAGCTTTGTGTTAAGTAGCTAAAACACTCCTCTTTTCATTGTCAGTGCGCCGCGAAAGCGAAATTTGTAATAGTTCACTAATTAAGTCGGTCATACTGGTATTACACAGAGATGACGACAGATGCAGATCTCTGAGATCTTCGTTCGTGGAGTATGGCTGTTCGCAAAATGTCGCATAATTTCGGATTTGGGCCGGCAAGTGTTCGGACTGCTGGCAGACGCGTCTACGCATGCTCGGAGTGCATATACAGACCGAATGTTTCCTTATCCCTGTTCAAGGGCCTCGTGCTGAGGAAATGGGGCCGGGCAGGCAGAGGTTAAGCTAGCCTGCTCTCCACTACCCAGGTTCCATGCGTATCATTTCTGCCGCGCGTTTCAAACACGCAGCGCAGTTTTGATGAATCGGAATTGAGATTAAAGGATTTGACCATGCGCTGGTCATTATAACCGAGAAAACTTTTCTTGAACCGCAATTTAGGGGAAAATGACGGTTCAAATGATAAAATGCAGAATCATAGTTAAACATTATTTGTTGATGTATTACGATAGGGTAGGCAGTGCCTACCCTGCCTACCCTGGGGAGCCGCGCCTGCCTTCTTCCTCTTCTTCTTCTCCTCCTCCTTCTTCCTCTTCTTCTTCTCCTCCTCCTTCTTCTTCTTCTTCTTCTTCTTCTTCTTCTTCTTCTTCTTCTTCTCCCCCTTCTTCTTCTTCTCCTCCTTCTCCTTCACCCTCTCCCTCTCCCTCCCTCCCTCTCGCTCCTCCTCTTCTTCTTCTCCTCCTCCTCGTTCTTCTTCTCCTTCTCCTTCTCCCTCTCCCTCTCGCTCCTGCTCTTCCTCTTCTTCTCCTCTTCCTCCTTCTCCTCCTTTGCCTTCCCCTTCCACTTCCCCTTCCCATTCCCTTCTCCTTCTCGTTCTCCTCCTCCACCTCCTGCTGCTCCTCCTCCTTCTTCCTATTCCTCTTCTTCTTCATCTTCTTCCTCTTCTTTTGCTTGTTCTTCTGCTTGTTCTATACCACAAATGCTCCCTATCTCATCTTTACTATTGTCACTGCTTTCAGCTGTATCATCCTCAATAACTATTCGCTCTATCGTATTGTCTACAATGCAATCTTTTTTCAAAATAATGTTGCTCAATTGTTTCCACTTGTTGGCAAGCTATTCTCCATACCACAGAGCTAATTTCACAGTTTTCCCACATCTTTCATCTTGAAGATTCTGTTTCTACCTCCTGCTTGCTTGTTTTACAACTCTCCACATTAACTCAATAGGATTTAGTAGAGGATAGTCTGAGTGTACTGTAATGTTTGATGTTCATTTAATGGTGGAGGGCATTTGGTATGAAGTCATAGCTCCCACCAGGATGAACAGTGGTTAGTCTTTCTCCCTTGGATATGAGTGTCGAGAGAAAGATGGCGGCGTGTGGAGTGTTGTTGTTGTTGTAGTGTTTAACGCCCGCTTTTACTACTACGGCACCGCAGGCGGTGACACTGATGATACATGGAATGAAGATGGAGCACCGGTGGAATGAGATGGCGGGGGAAACCGGAGCACCTGGAAAAAACCCGCCCTGACGCCGCTTCGTCCACCACGAATACCACATGCGGGTCCCTGGGATCGAACCCGGGCCGCCTAGGTGATAGGCGAGCGCGCTAACCGCTCGGCCACGGCGCCGCCACGCGTGTGGAGTGGTAACCCGAAGCAGGGTACATAACTTAAGTGAAATAAGCAGTAAAAACGCCAAAATATCAACAAAGGAAGTTATTAACAATAACTTTATAACTACAGGGACCAGCGCAAATGGAAGTGTAATTATTGCAAGTATGGAAGAATGGGAAACTAAAATTAATACTAATGAAGAATGGAAGCAGCGAGATGCCAAGGTTATAGCGTCACTACAGCTTATCATAAACATCTTAAACAAAGACTTAAAGAGGGCACAAGATGAATTAATTAGCTTAAGAAAAGAAAATGATGAGCTAAAAGCAGAAGTGTGGGAAAATGCCTCGTATTCGATGATCAAAAAGGAAAAAAGCAGGACAAACATGATAAAAATGCAAACAGTGAGCAGAATGATTTCTGTAACATCCAGATATCAAACAAATATAGCATATTACAAGAATCGGACAAGATCATGGATGAGGTTAACGATACACATGGAGCATATGAAGTTGTAAATAATAAATACATGTGGACGAATGCTAACGCCAAATCTAAAATGGCGATGGAACGGAACAAAGACAAAGCCGTTAAACCTAAAGTGTTACTAAAGAGTGACTCAATGATAAAGCACGTGCAGGTGAAGGATATGGATATTCGTGTGTTTCATGGTATATGGGCTGAGCAACTACAAAAGAAGATTCAAGATATAAATAGCAGAGTGAAACATCCAGAAATAGTGACACTACATGTTGGTACCAACAATATTTGGAACTCGAATAATCCAGATGAAGTGATGGGCGAAGTATGCGACACCATTAGAGAGACAAAGAAGAAATTCCCCAGGGCGTGTGTTGTGGTGAACTCTGTGATAAAATGTAGGGATGTTCATGAACGATACATAAACAGCATCAACAGTAATTTGCGATGGGCTTGCCAAAGTTTGAATTCAGTGTGCTGTGATGTAAATAGGTTTATAGACTACAGTTGTCTAGGAAGAGATGGGTTACATCTGAATTGTAAGGGTTCATATTTGCTTAGCAAAGCCATAAGTAGAGTGGTTCAAAAATGTACACAACATCAGGGAAACTAAATGATGGTTCAGGAGGTGATTCAGTCACAATATTGCATAATAGTTCTGAGGTGGTAAGTGGTGGACAGATTCCTCAAACTGTTAATAATAATGTCAAAGCGAAGGTAGTAAAATATGCTATCAGGATTTTTCATCAAAATGTTCAGAGTTTTAGGAATAAGAAAGTATCTTTTGAAGTTTTGCTTGACTCAGGCGAAATTGATCCCGATGTAGTTTGTCTTTCTGAACACTGGCCGAGTAGCGAAGAAATTAAGTTCCTAAGTCTTAATAATTATAAACTTGCATCACATTACTGTAGATCTAGTAAAAAGTATGGACGTTCATGTATACTAACTAAATCAAATTTAGAAACTAGGGAGGTGCCGAGGATAAGAGCTGAAAGCATAGAAATGCACTTTGAGGCTAGTGTAATAGAAATAACTAAACACAGCATAATTATTATTTGTCTTTACAGAGCATCAGATAGTGATATTAACACCTTAATAGCATCTTTAAATACCATTCTTGATAGCTTGCCATCGACTAAGGACATTGTGGTTATGGGTGATTGGAACATTGATTTTACCCCTGGTAAATTAGGGAAAATTATGCAAGAATTTTTACTACTTCATAACCTTACACCTGTTATAAGTGTACCCACTAGAGTAACATCCCACTCAGCAACTATTATTGACCAAGCATTACTAAAACAAGGTCATCTTAAAGCTAGAAATGTTAAAGTAGTTGAAACAGGCTTTTCAGATCACAGAGCACAGACTTTCGAAATTGCCTTGAACACTTTTAAGTATGATACAAGGAGCAAATACAGGATAGGGCTTATTCATAGTGATAAGAATATAAATGCATATAGGGATCTATTAAAAAATGAAACGTGGGAAAAAGTGTACGAGGAAAAACATGTAAATGATGCATTTAAAACCTTTGCTAACATAATAAAACACTACCTTGACATTGCAATACCAGAAAAGAAAAGAAAATTAGGGGGACAGCTCAAATGTAAGACATGGGTAACAAAAGGAATTAGGAAATCTGCTAGAAGGCTAAAATTTCTTAGCCAACTTAATAAAACTGCAAACACAGAGAGTTTTAAACTATATTTTAATAAATACAACAAGATATACAGACAGGTTCTGATAGCTGCAAAGCAATACCATACAGAAAAGATTATACAAAACTCCGATAATAAACAAAAAATTATGTGGCAGTTAGTAAATAAAGAATTAGGAATTAGCTCAAAAAGGCAAAATCCTAGCATTAGAAATGAGGAAGGTGCGCTCATTTCAGATTCAAAAGAAGTAGCGAACTCGTTTAATGATTACTTTGTAAATATAATTAACAAGCTTTCAGATAAACAAAAAACATCCTGGGCGAGTAACCATGTCTCTAGGAATACACATACAATGTATCTCTATCCGGTTACACCTAATGAAGTTAGTATAATACTGAAAAACATGACAAACAAAACTTCTTATGGAGTGGATGAGATTCCAGATTGTATTCTCAAACACTGTTATCAGTATGAGAGGTAGAACTGGAACTTAAAAATTCAATGCCACAAGTGGGATTTGAACCACAGACCTTCCGCTTACCGGGCGGACGCTCTAACCACTGAGCTATTGTGACAAACTGCCAGAATGGCATTAAATTCTCAAACCAGTTCGTATTTCTCCTGGTAAACCACAAAGGCAGTCTTACATCAGAGACAAATTACCCCCAATGGTGACTTACTATTGTAAGTACTTTATATCCCAGGATTAAATAACCTTCAGATGGTAATTATTATTTATTTATGCCAACAAACTTACTGTTGGTGTTTTTAAACACACAAGCCGTGTGTGGGCAAAGTTTCAGAGGTAGAACTGAAACTTAAAAATTCAATGCCACAACTGGGATTTGAACCACAGAACTTCCGCTTACTGGGCTGACGCTCTAACCACTGAGCTATTGTGACGTATTTCTCCTGGTAAACCACTGGTTTGAGAATTTAATGCCATTCTGGCAGTTTGTCACAATAGCTCAGTGGTTAGAGCGTCCGCCCGGTAAGCGGAAGGTCTGTGGTTCAAATCCCAGTTGTGGCATTGAATTTTTAAGTTTCAGTTCTACCTCTCAAACTTTGCCCACACACAGCTTGTGTGTTTAAAAACACCAACAGTAAGTTTGTTGGCATAAATAAATAATAATTACCAACTGTTATCAGTATTTTGTTACACCAATGTGCTATTTGATTAATGCATCTTTTTCAGCAGGCATGTTTCCAGACTGCATGAAAACAGAAAAAATAATACCCCTTTTTAAACCAGGTGACAAGAGTAGAACTGAGAACTTTAGGCCAATAGCAGTCTTATCTTCCATCTCAAAAATATTAGAAAAAGCCATGAATAATAGATGTCAAAAATTTATTCAAAAGCATAACATGTTATCTTTAGCGCAAAATGGCTTTACAAAGGGCAAATCTACTGAAACAGCTATATTTAATTTTTTAGGGAGTGTGTATAGTTCATTAGATAAGAAAGAACATAATATAGGACTATTTTAGACCTTACTAAAGCGTTTGATCTAGTTAATCACGAAATAATGTTGGAAAAACTAGAATGCTTTGGTATAAGAGGCGTAGCAAATAGTTGGTTTAGTTCATATCTAAATCAACATGAACAATTAGTTGAAATAGTGCAAATAAACCGCCATAATCTTACATCTGAAGTACATAGATCGGAAAAAAAACATGTAACTTGTGGGGTCCCTCAAGGTTCAGTCCTGGGACCTTTCTTATTTTTGCTATACATAAATGACTTAGCAAATCATCTACATCCAAATGAGGTTGTACTGTTTGCGGATGACACATCCATAGATGTAATGGGAAATGACAATGATGTTAAGTCTGGTATACTGAGCTTAGACCAAAGAATGCAGGAATGGTTTGTACAAAACAGGTTAATAATAAATAAGAATAAATCTGTAGCCATTTCCTTCAGCCATATTCAGAATACTAATGTATATAAGCCACAAATAAAATTAGATAATGAATTGGTGCATTATAAACCTACTACTAAATTCTTGGGTGTATGGATTGACGAGCACCTGAAATGGAACACGCATGTTGAAAAACTGGCATCTAAGCTAAGCCCGTTTTGTTTTATGTTCAGAATTGTAAAAAATATTGCAAATTTGAACACTTTGAGGAATCTATAGTTTGCTCTTTTCAATAGCTTACTAAAATTTGGAGTGACTTTTTGGGGTAACTGTGATAAAGAAAATATAATTTTTAAAATTCAAAAACGAGTAATCAGAATAATAATGGGAAAGAAACAAAGGGATTCTTGTATAATTTATTCAAATCACTCCATATATTGCCACTTCCTTGTCTATATATACTAGAAGCCGTGATGTTTGTTAGAAAACACTTGGTTTATTTTCGTACAAACTCTGAAAACCAATTATCTCACTAGAAATAGGCATAAACTGAGCACGGTTACACATAATATTTCACTATTCAGCAAAAGTGTAAGACACTCTGGAATTACCTTGTATAACAAGTTACCCGACAATATTAAACTTACCACCTCAGAAACTGCATTTAAGCGCAAGGTGAAACATCTGCTATTGCAACATTGTTTTTACTCAGTTGAAGAGTTTGTAAATACTTTTCCGTGAACTCCTTCTGGGTGTGTAGTTTATTATACTTGTTAAAATACTTAAGAAATGATGTTAATATTTTGTATATTTTGATATATCCAATATCATGTATTTGATCTAAGGATGAATAAAATTTGAAAATTTGAATTTGAAAATTTGTTAATAAACCAGCATTACTTTCATCAGTCCAGCTTTTAGGATTTGTATGGTTACTGTGTATGCAGGTCTCATCTGCATTCGCAATATGAAAATTCTACACTACTGAAGGGAGAGCATACAATTTTCATGCTCTGAATGATATCCTGCTTTTTAATAGTTTCTTGAAATAGCCAGGCGCACATACTTTTTCCTTCCTCTGCTGCGTATAGTAAAGTAGAGGAAGTATTTTATTCCACCCAAAAATTCAATGTTGAGATTTCACTGTAAATATATGTTTTGAGGCCCCCTGAATCCAAGAAAAGCATTTTTAGAAAAAGTTATGTGTGTGTGTGTGTGTGTGTGTGTGTGTGTGTGTGTGTGTGTGTGTGTGTGTGTGTGTGTGTGTGTGCATGTGTGCGTGTGTGTCAGCCTGTGGACAGCATAACTCAAAAATGAAAAGTTGGTTAAAAGCCAAACTTGGTATTTAAGTTTAATATCTTTCAAGGATGCGACATGAAGATTTCAAAGAAAATTGCCTACCCTTTATATGGGAAATTTTTTGAAAGTTTTGATTTTCTTGAAAATGGCTCTAACGATTTTGATTAAAATGCCATATGTTTGAGATACTTTTATGACAAATGAAATGTATATCTAAATAGACAAAATAAGAGAAATAATGTTGCTTGGATGATAGGCAATGATAAGATAGAAGTAGTGGACAGTTTCAAATATCTAGGCACAATGGTGGGTCAAAATAATGATGAAAGTAAATAAATTAAAGCTCGAATATTGGCTGCAAACAAGACATATTATTCACTTCAGAATTTGTTTAAAAACAAAAATATAAGAAGGAAAACTAAGATTAGGCTATACAAAACATTAATCAAGACTGTGCTGAAATATGGATGTGAATGTTGGACATTAACCTCCAGTTCTGAGAAAATGTTAGGCACATTTGAAAGGAAAATCCTGAGAAGGATCTACGGTCCAATACAAGAGGATGGAAGATGGAAAATAAGGTGGAATAAAGAAATATATGGACTATATAAGGAGGTGGGTATTGTGAAAGATATAAAACTAAGGAGACTGAAATGCGCCGGCCATGTGGCAAGGATGACAGATAAACGTGTTCCCAAGAAAATATTGGACGGAAAATTTTATAAGACCAGACCAAAAGGAGCACCAAGGGGAAGATGGGAAGATGCTGTAAGAAAGAATGCAATGCAACTACTCGATGTTAGGATATGGAGAAGGAAGGCTATGGATAGGGATGAATGGAAGCAAAAGCTAAGGGAAGCTGAAGCCCACAGTGGGGTGTAATACTTAGAAGGAGAAGAAGAAGAAGAAGAAGAAGAAGAAGAAGAAGAAGAAGAAGAAGAAGAAGAAGGAGAAGGAGGAGGAGGAGAAGAAGGAGAAGAAGAAGGAGGAGAAGAGGAAGAAGAAGAAGGAGGAGGAGGAGAAGAAGGAGGAGGAGAAGAAGAAGCCGAAGAAGAAGAAGAAGAAGAAGAAGAAGAAGAAAGAGGAGGAGGAGAAGAAGAAGAAGGAGGAGGAGGAGAAGAAGAAGAAGAACAAGAAGTACAAGAAGAAGAAGGAGGAGAAGAAGAAGGAGAAGAAGAAGAAGAAGAAGGAGAAGAAGATGGAGGAGAAGAAGAAGAAGAAGAAGAAGAAGAAGAAGAAGAAGAAGAAGAAGGAGGAGGAGGAGAAGAAGAAGGAGAAGAAGAAGAAGGAGGAGAAGAAGAAGAAGAGGAAGAAGGAGGAGGAGGAGGAGAAGAAGAGGAAGAAGAAGAAGAAGGAGGAGGAGGAGGAGAAGAAGAAGGAGAAGGAGGAGAGGAAGAAGAAGGAAAAGGAGAAGAAGGAGAAGCAGAAGAAGAAGGAGAAGAAGAACAGGAGGAGCGAGAGGGAGAAGGAGGAGAAGAAGAAGAAGAAGAACAAGAAGAAGAAGAAGAAGAAATGTACATCTTGAATTTTCTGGCTTTAGCCCATGAAGTCCTATTTACTCTGGATGACTTTTGCACAACTGGTAAACCGTAAGAGATAGAGCAAATCTTAGTATACAAAAAATGCAGATCTTGCTAAAACACATAATTTATGTCTGAATAAACTTTTTTCTAGAGTGAACCATTTCAGAGATATTCCTTGTTATTTCTGTGAGTTTTGGAGAACTTATACTTCTGTCAAATGGAACATCGCTATTCATTTATTTTACGTTAACCATGCAAGGAGAACGGAAATTGAAAGCTTTAAAAGATTTGACTATCGCCCAAACCCTACTTTATTCCCATACTCCCATTGCACATGCAAGAAAACAAGCAATAAGATAATTTCTGCAAATGTTTATCTCAACTAACATGAAGAAGATAGAGGAATAAGAGTTTGTAAGAATGGTTAGTACAAGAGTAGAGAAAGTCATGTGAGTGCAACTCATCAGATTTTCCCTATTGTTCGCTTTCTGTTTCATAACCTTATTAACATTCAATACTATTTGTGGCTCTGACTGTGCAAGGTTTTCCCTTGTAACTTTAAAATAATGGGAGACATAGTATTTGAATTAAGCGCACTAAAGCATGACACAACTCTGACAGAACAATTGTAGTAGAGACTGTACCACGGGAGTGCTGGAAGTGTGTAATGTATCTAGCAAACACACCAATGCTGATTTTGTGTAATCAGCATCACGTGTTTCTTGCAAAGAAGGTATTGAAACATCAAGAAAGTTGACTGACTGGGCTAGCCCTCAAGGACATATGCCAGTATCCTTGGCGAGACCTATAATGTACCTCCGCTGAACTTGGTCATCTTCAACCTATAAAAGTATCATAGCATCTCTAAAACATAGGTATTGAAAATGATTGGTGTCCCTCTTGCATCTCTAAAGCTGAAATGTCATGTTATTTGTAAAAGATGAAAATTTATTAAGCAATTACCACCTGCAAAATTTGTTTGCTTACAGGAGTCAACAGTGGGACTATATGTCATTCCGGTTTTGGATTGGAATGTGGATCACTCTTATTCTTCTAATACTGGTTGCCATAGATGCAAGTGCATTAGTGTGTTATATAACTAGGTTTACAGAAGAAAATTTTGCCACCCTTATAGCATTCATTTTTATTTATAAGGTAAGTGTGTTTCTTTAATTTTATAATTACTTCATTTTGACAAACTTCTGATTAAATTTATCACTCAAATCTGTTTATAGCATGTATTATAGGCAAAGGAATATTTCCACAAAAAATTTGCTATGATAATTAAAGGAAATCTATTGAAGTTTAGTAGTAATGTCGATGGATTTTACAAGAAAACAGGTAATGATTAATAAACCAATGACATTTTCAAACTAAAAATTTATTTTTATATTCTTCAAAATTAAATTTAGTATGAGAATAGGGCAATAAATTGTAATGTTCTATGTTATACTCACACTTACTCACCACATTTATGACCATCTTGCAAGGTTTATCCTTCTTTTGAAACCTAATAGAGAAATTTGAAAATATTTAACTGTTGGCTTAGAGGCTTTTAAGTTTTTTGAATACACAGTTAGATTATATATAGATTACATGTACAGCATCAGTCATCTCTACATATATAAAAAATTGAATTACAGACAATTTCAGCATTGAAAATTCCTATTTTGGATAAAAGGTACATAACATGGCTACAATAAATATGAACTTTCTGCAGCTACAAGAGTTTTTATGTAAAATTTATTAGCTTCTGGTAGTATAGCTATCTATGATTTTCTTTATAGAATTTAACATAATTAAGCATTAACTATGAAGTGAATGACAAAAGAATGCAAAAATGCTCTTTTTGTTGTATATGCCTTATTCACATCTTATTGTGTGTAAACTGTGCTAGTAAGCAAGACTATCTAGCTATGACATTCATATTGTTTGTTAAACATTCCATAAGTAAAATAAGGGGACAAGGTAGTGATTCGTACACAATTTCAGTATTTCAAAACATAACTTTAGTTGAGGATATCTAAGCTTCTACTTCTCAGATCAAAATTGAATTTGGGATGAATATTTAGTGATTCATTGTGATTACATTGATATAGAGAACATCAAAACAATTATTTAAAATGGGCATGTAATAAGGCAAAAACTGATAACATGTTTTTGAAAAAATATAATATATATAGTACTAACGGTACAAATTCCTTCTACAACATTCAAGCATATGTGTTGAAACTTTTGTAGTGGACTAGGCAATGTGTATTCATAACTGTTAACCTAAATTTACTTAAATATCTCTGGCTATATTCAAGAGAAAAAATATTTAACTTTTGTAAAAAAAAAAAGTAAATTTTTTTTGCACAAATATATTTTTTAAATTTTCTGTTTTGGATTTTTCCAATAAAAATGGGTTATGTTTGTAGAGTACATGCTTATGGAACTACTGTAAAATTTTCATTCAAATAGGTTCAGTGGTTTTGAAAAAAAATGTACCTGAGTTTGAAAAATGTCAAGTTACAGAAAACTACATTTAAAGAAAAGTGTGTCATCTCTGAAGCCCTCTTTAACCCAGCATGGCCCAGCACTCTGCCATATTTAAATGGGGTAATTTGAAGCCTTAATTGTGCTGGTACCCTTACGATATATATATATCATTTTGAAGAGGAAGGTTTCTACTTTTTTTAAAGATGAAAAACAAAAAATTGACTTTTTGAGCCCAAATCACTACCCGGTCCCCTTACATTCCATAAGTAAAAATGTTTAAGTCATATTTTATAGTCAAACTTATGGTTCTGAATCAAAATTAGTCTTATGCTGTATAAAACAAGATTTGAACTTTCCCTCAACCCCAAACTTCCTCCCTTCCAGATGAAAACAGTCTTGAACTCTCGAAAGGCATCATTATCGAAGAGGTAATGATATTGCAGGAGTACTATTAATGTTAACCATAAAATGCCTGGTTTTAGTTGTGAAAGAAGCTGTTATGCTCATCTGTTATTAATTGCATACACACAGAGAAATTTTTGGTTGTATTTTTAGAATATTTAAAAAATATTACTTAATAATGGTATGTTTTGCTTTCTTCTTTAGGCAGTCGAAAATGTTCTCAGTATTGGAAAGAAGTACCCTATTAATACTCATGGACTTGTAGACCTCAGTTATGAGTGTTACTGCACACCTCCTAGCAATTCTTCCTTGCTTGATAAATACAACTGGACATCATTTAGCAAAGAGGATTGTTTGGTATGTTAAACTATTGCTTCGTAGTTCATAGTCCACCCACATAAAAACACTGTTGTTGCATGCTTTTACTATAGGCATTTTCTATTTGTTTTTTCCTTTTGCTATATGAACTACAGGTTTACCTGATTTTGTTTCATAAACAGGTAATGCCAAATCCAGGTTTCCTTATAAGGTTTCCTTTGCTACATTCAGTGATTACTGGTTGCTAAAATGAAATGTATTTTAGGATCATAAATACGATTTAACATTTCATAAGCATCTATACCTGCTGTCTCTGGTCAATGAGAATTGAAATGAGATGCCAGATAAAATATGCCAGTTCTACTTATACAAAATTAAATTCTAATCAGTTATTAACAGTGTTGAGAAATACAGAGTGATTTATACAGAACTGACACATTTCTTTCTTTAATTATTCTACTGAAAATTTACTTAATGAACAGTTTTTAAAATTAAAATAAGCAGGATGTTAGAGCATATTTTGTGCATATTTCTTAGTTTTTGGGTAAAACCCATCCATAGCTCTTGTGTGAGGTAATCTGGAAAATAGCATTCTTGAAAAAGACACATCTTTTTCCTCAATTCTCTATAATGTATTATACTCTGAACCATTAGGCTTGCCAGTGTCAAAAGCTTCAGATCTGCTCCCATAATTGTAAAGAGAGAGACAATTAGAGGGTAAACTTTCTTTTTGCTTCTTAACATTCTAGGGAAAGGCAGTTTCTACCCCAACTCACTGATATATTATCCTTGGAACCATTAGGCTTAGTACAAAGAGCTTTCTGTTTAAACCTACCCCTATGATTATAAAGAAAGAGATAACTAGAGGATAAATGCTTCTTTCTCTTTCTTTTCTTTGAACAGGCCAAGGTTAAGGGCACCAAAAGGCATATGTTTTAAGTTGGTAATATCTCCAAGCATATATTATATTTAATGGTTGTACAACTTTCAAGGTATTAGCTGGTCTGTTTCTGTTCTGTGCTGTGGTGTAGTATGAAGTGCACTGCACAGTTTGTGTCTTACTGTTTTTTGGTTCATGTAACAATGCTTAAAAATTGCTGAAGGTAAAAATGTCTAAGATTTTGTTGGCCCAAGAATGGATACAGAATAGATGTTTTTAGGTATTAGTTAATACTATTATAGTTGCAGTAAATGTGCTTAGATGTACAGTTTTCATAGCTTCTTATTGTCCATATTTTGTTGTTTTCGCCTGGAGCAGCACCTACAAAATAATTAGAGAGTGCATCTCAATATTGGTTATCATATGTATCTTCAAGACAAATGTCTTGAAATCCTGTGAGAGACAACCTTTGAAATTATACCTATCCATCAATTTGTGTACAAAATTGTGTAATACTTTTGATAAAAAAGTTCATCAAATGAACATGACATTCAAAAATAATTTAAGAGCTTTTCACTACCTTCATCGAGTTAAGGATATAATGTATCAAAATTATATGCAAACGCCTCTCACTGTTAATTGGTGCTCCTACAGGATAGATAATATGAGATATATACAAGACCCACTAGAGCAACAACTATAGCAAGTTCCATCTTCGAGAACTCAAGGACAACAAAATGCGAGCATCTCAGTCATGTGTGTCTAAATCCCAAATGCACAAAAGGCAGATGTAAAGATTATGCTTGTGTGTTCCCAGTGTAAAACTATGAAATGCTCTATCAAGAATAGAATCCAGAAAATTCAATGCATAAAGCTTCAAATAACAGCACAAGAAATTAACCACAGAGTACTTATGCACAGTTTCTTTGCATTGCCTGATGGTGAAAAAAACAACAAAAAGAACAAAAAAAGCCACATGGATAATTTGAATGCTCTTTGCATCACCTGTTGGGAAACAAAAGAGCGGACATAACTTTTCAGAATGTGTAGCTAGAAAAACTGAAAATTCCAACAAACAACAGCAAAGAGCTTGTAAATATGTAGCTCAGTCTTATGCATGTTACTAGTTCAGCCACAAATGAAAATATTTTTATTTAAATGAATTTCTTTTAACAATTATCTTTTCACTCTATTACTGTTTTGTGAAATATAGGTGGAATATTTAATTTAGATTGAAGTTTAAGGAAAAATTAGAGACACAGATTATGAACATTTTTCTTAAAATTACTTCATTATTTTTTTAAAATTCATATTTTGTTTTATATATCATGTTGTATGACCAGATACTTCAAATAAAGTGAATTAATGGTCAATATTGGTTTATCACTATGACAGAGCTTTTATTTTATTAAATGAGGCCAAGCTTAGTACTATTATGTAATTTAATGGTACCTATTCCTAGTTTTTCTTATTTGTTACTTTTTGTTTCTCCTAGGAAAATAATGGCACAATGGTTGGTGCAGGCTGTGCAACTCCACACTATGTACCTGATGTGTTTTTGATGTCAATCATCTTATTTCTAGGAACATTTTTAATTTCAGTACAATTGAAAGACTTCAAGAATGCTCTGTTCTTTCCTTCTAAGGTAACAAATAGTTCATCTAACACTGACAGTATATAATTAGTGATTTCAGTAGTTTAATATGACTCACTGGGCTGTTAGAAAATTTATTATAAATTGCTATTTTGTCATCAGATATCAGATCTACAAATATAAACCAGCTTTAAATAATAGGTTTCTGCAGCAGTTACAACTAATGCTCTGATAGGCATTCCTTATTTAAACACCAACTATTGCAAAACAATCACAGAATACTATATTGTACCGCAAAAACAACTGCTAGCCACATTTAATTTATGATCCTTGTTTATAATACAAAGCAGTACATATACAATTGGTTAAAATGGGCAAGGAGAGATGCATTTCTCTGTGTGAAAGAAAATAACCTTGTTGAATTTAGTTGTAGAAGATAAAATTTTACTTCAAATTGCCCACAAATTAAATTTAGCTTTATTTTAATGGCAGTCAAGATTCTGGTACTTGCTTCATTTTATTTATACCTTAAAGTTAACTTAGAAGTATTTGTGCCATACAGTTCATCTTCATGAAACATTTTATAGAACAGCTGAATAGTAATATGAGACACATTAATAATGAAAGTTTTATAGTTACAAGGAAGTATAAACTAACCATCATATTATTTTAGGTGCGCCAAGTGGTTAGTGATTTTGCTGTCATCATTGCCATACTTTCAATGTCAGGATTGGATTACTATGTTGGAATTGCAACGCCAAAACTACAGGTATGTCCAGGTGTTCTCCAGTTTTCAGAAATAAAATCTAGCCCAAGTTGGTAAACTTATATGAAAGTTAAAAGCTTTAATTGTCACAGCTATAGGAAAGCGCAATTCATTTTTTCTGTGAAGTTTTTAAAAGTGCCACAATCTAAGCTCGTTTGCATACATCCTGAAGTTGTTTGCTGAAAATTTAAGAATCACTGTCTTTTTTAGAGCCTTCCATATGGCATAATTGATAAATGTTGGTCATTAGCCAGCAAAAGTGAAAACAATTTAAAGTTTCAGTAACTTTGCTTTAGGTAGCTTTTTTTGCTCAACCCAGAATCTATTTAGAATTAATGCTTACATGCTCTAATGCTTGCCTCTGCTTTCACAGTAAAATATAAATATAAACCTCGACCATGTAGAAATACATCATAATTCAAGTGTAAATAAAGAAGAAGAAGAAGAAGAAGAAGAAGAAGAAGAAGAAGAAGAAGAAGAAGATGATGATGATGATGATAATGACGATGATGATGATGATGACGACGATGATGACGATCACAATAGTAATCGTAACAGTAATAATAATAATAATTAATAATAATAATAATAAACATAATAATAATAATAGTAATAGTAATAATAGCACTAGCCTGCAAAAGAAAATTTTCTCCTGCCGGTTTGAGATCTGAAAGGTGATAACTAATTTTGATGTGTTAAATTGAATGGTGATTATAGCTTTTCTCTATCATGTAAGGTTTTTCTACAAATCACTATATATTATAATGAAAAATGGTATGTTTGGTGTTACAAAAGTTACATTTTCCTTGCCTGGAAGGATGGCTGCGTTGATTTACGTTTATAGCCTGGTTAAGCGATTTCCCTTTTCAAGCACCAACAGTAGTGTGCTAGCATCGGAATATTCCACTGACCCTGATATCTCCTCTCCATCTCTTTGATTTCTTGATGGAATCTTTCACCTTGTTCATCACCGAGGGATCCTAAATTATCAGGAAAATAGTCTGGATGCGAATACAAAAAGTGAAGTTTTAAACTCATATTACACCCAAGTATTCGTAACTTTTCTAACATATTTCTCACAATTACTTCATATTGCAGATCCTTTGTATTTCCCAAAAACTTATTGACTACTCTTTGAAAGTACGCCATACTTGAAGTTCTCTCTAATTCATGACGTCCAAAAATGCACTGTCCTTCATTAGCTGCCTTATCTGAGGTCCATCAAATATGCCCACTTTTATCTTAGCTTCAGACATCACAGAAAATTTACTACTCATATACTTGAAACATGAACCATTTTTGTCCAATGCTTTTACAAATTGTTTTATAATAGGTAGTTTTATATACAATGGAGATAATAACATTTTCTTTGGGTCAACTAGACTGGCACGAATTGCATTTTTTTCTTCTGGTGTTAAACTGTTTCTCTTAGGCCATTCTCTCATTGTCCAAGTTTAACCCCATCTCTACTGTCCCATTTGCATAAAAAACATGGGTATTTTGCATAACCTCCTTGTTGCCCTAGTAAGATACTGGATACCTTTAGGTCCCTGCACAATAGCCATTGATGTTCCTGATAATTCACCTTTTCTAATATGGTTTCAAGCTTTCCATATGACTCTTAGGCAAACAGAATGTGCAAGTGGTATTGAGGCAAATTCACTTCTATTGTGCAATAAAACGGCTTTAGGCTTCGATTTGAAGCATCAATAAATAAACGCCAGTCGTTACTATCCTATGTTGGTCTTCCCAGTTGCTGAATTAAACCTGGTACATCACTGCAATAAACAAGCTGGTCTTCCATCTTAAAGAACTTGGTAAATTCTTTATCTGTATTCCTATATCGGGAAAATGTGGTGTCTGGGCCCAGCATATTTTTCTCTTTTAATCTTGATCCTAGTAATTCGCTCTTGTCCTTGGTAAGATCTAAGTCTCTTACTAAGTCATTCAACTCTTCTTGACTAAAACACTGTGACTTGTCTTCAACAGTGTGTGCTGGGAAATACTCATCAACAATGGAATTTTCTGTTAACCAAGGGACTGAACTCTCAGTATCCTCTAGTTGAGTTGGTGGAACCGGAATAAGGAGATCTACTCTGTGTGGCACAAGTCTTAAAGCTGATGCAAGACCATCTGGATATTTAATTTTTCATTTATCTTTTTATTGTACCCAGATACGTTACACATGCCGAAGTAACAATCATCATAATGATTTTTTTGTTCATGCCATATCATAGGAATCCCGAACTTCATTGATTTCTGTTTTCCATTGTACCACTGCCTTACTCCTTCACTACATGTTTTGCAAACAGTATGTGGAGCCCATCTTTAATTTTGATCTCCTAGCTTAACATTAAAATATGCTTAACACAACTCCAAAAAGTTAATAAGACTGTTCATCTCCAATGGATTCCAGCACACTGTGGAGTCATGGGGAATGAAGCTGCAGACTCACTTGCAAAGAAAGGCACAACAATAAAACAAAAGTCTAAATTCAATTTCTCATATTCCTCAATAAAACGCTTGATCATTAAAAATTTTTGTCATTCATACCTACAAGAAATAGAAACAAATGCCAAAGATAAAAAATGGATTACACTACTTTCCAATCCAGATATAATCCCCCAGAGACCAAGGAAAACAGCTGTTGCAGCCTTCCGACTATTGACAAATCATGACTGCTTGGCAAGTCATCTCTACAGAATAGGTATCTCAGCCTCACCAATATGTGTGCTGTGTAACGATCCAGCAGAAATGAATGAAGAACACTTGAAGACCTGTGAAGCATTAAGATCAGAAGAAACTACAGTTCAAAAGTATTGGAAAGCACAAATGCTAATGGCTTCATTGCCAGATGCAAGGCACTAGAAAACAACAACAACATTAAAATATGCAAAATACATCTTTTTAGTGAATGATATAATGTTAGTTTTCTGCTTCTGTAGCAAGAAAGAACCACACATATAACAGAAGTTATTAGGATTGTTCACACATTTTCTCCTAGAAGAGGTTGAAGCCATTGTTAAAAAATGTATCACGACACAATACGAACTAAAAATAGAGAAATAGAAATGATAAACCTTTTCTGGAAATCGCACTACCAATCACCGCGAGTTATAAGAAGCAACTGAAGTTCAGATATATCTTAAGACAGATGTGCCCCTATAAGGGTGAGTAATTAATGGATGTTTATCTAAGATTCAATGGCTGAAAACTTTATTGCCTGCATATGATCGTGCAGAGATAAATAAATACTAGCCACTTGCACTCAAACTGCTTAGCTAGTTATCAGTGCATCATGGAGGAACATAAGGGGAGGCTTATTTTGTAAATATACAGTATTTATGCTCTGAAGATCCACAATGAGTGTTATTCATCTTAAGTTATAAAATTATAGACCTATAATAATCATAATTATAGTTTCATGCATACATATTACTGTAAAGATCTAATGTCTAGTTGAACTAATAAAATTTCAAATTGCATAAAAATGGTAGGTGTTATGAAAAACTGTTATCATTTTCGAAATCAGCATGTTTTTTTTTCCATATAAATACCCAATACTCATCAATGGGAAACTGTTGAAGGCTAGTGTAGTAGTAGTAGTAGTAGTAGTAGTAGTAGTAGTAGTAGTAGTAGTAGTAGTAGTAGTAAGTAGTAGTAGTAGTAGTAGTAGTAGTAGTAGTAGTAGTAGTAGTAGTAGTAGTAGTAGTAGTAGTAGTAGTAGTAGTAGTTGTAGTAGTAGTAGTAGTAGTAGTAATAATGATGATGATGATAATGGTAATAATAGTAGTAATAATAACAACAACAACAATAATAATAATAATAATAATAATAATAATAATAATAATAATAATAATAATAATAATAATAATAATAATAATAATAATATTAATAATAATAATAATAATAATAATAATAATAATAATAATAATAATAATAATAATAATAATAACAATAATAATAATAATAATAATAATAATAATAATAATAATAATAATAATATTTAGTAATAATGATGATGATGATGATGATGATGATGATGATGATGATGATGATGATGATGATGATGGTGATGATGTTAAGAAGGACAACACTTCTGCATATGCTGAATGAACTCCACAAACTCAATAGATGCTGAAACGATTGAGTGCTGTTGTCATCATCATCGCCATCGTCGTCCTCATCATCAACATCATAATCATCATCATCGTCATCAACATCACCATCATCACCATCAACATCAGCATCACCACCACCATCACCATCATCATCATCGTCATTGTCATCATCAACATCATCACCATCATCATCATCATCATCAACATCAGCATCACCACCACCATCACCATCAGCATCATCATCTTCACCACCACCACCATCAATTGCCACTCTAGTTGAGTTGTTAACCAGCCATAAGTCACCTCTGAAGATGCCCAGCATGGGCAAAACATTACATACTGTAGTTCATTGACTGGACCATGGCCTACAAGCTCAAATACTATGTTCTATTGGATCAATGTCAGCCATGAAAGCCTAAGCATGTATACCAAAAGATGTGAATCCACTGTACATTCTGAGTGGAAGTTTCTCCATAAGAATAAATTCACCCGGAATGCTCTTTTAAAAATAGACTTCAGAAACTCCTTCTCTTTATGCGTTCATGTAGCAAGTCTATAGAGATCCTTCCAACCTATTCTATAATGTACAAATCATCTCTTCAGAGACTGGAGTCCAACAGGCAGATCCTTCCAGTCCACTTCTCTTTAGTATCACTCTGGATTCATTGATTTCAAATTTGCAGAGCAACTTTAGTATTTTCTGTCTAGATGATGGTACTTAGGGTGGTCTTCCATATGTTGTTCACTGTGATCTTTGTACACTAATTGGTGCTGTAGACAAATTTATTTAGAAACTAATTCTGATAAATGTGAATCCTTTTCCTCCCCAGAACAAGGTGACATTGTAGCGTCTGACTTTAATGGCTTTGCCCCTTAGTTGTTTAGATTATCAGTTTAAAATTGAGGATAGCATTTGCCCATAAAATTTGGAGGACTTGGTGTTCACAAGACAAGCAATGTTTGTTTACCTGCTTTCTTATCCTCTGCTTATGGAGTCCTTGGTTTTGTCAAGTCTCTTCTCTCCAAACAAGATGATGAATTGGAGATCTGCTACATGTCTGAGGAATTTGAGAGGTGGGCTGAACTAACTGCAAATCATGAAATACCAATTTCCCCTGAAGTCCAAAAACACTAGAATAATGTTTTAGTTGTTTATGCTCATCAATTGCTGCTCAAGTCTTGTTCATCTGAGACAGATAAAGCCAGATACCTCAAGATGAAAGAAAAGGAATCAGGTGCTTGGCTAAAAGTAATGCATCTCCAAATATTGGAACTTTAAGGTGTTTCAGGATTGTTGTAGCCCTACAAATTCTATACACTTCACAAATGCACTTATGGGGTAGCTGTAGATGCTTATGATCATCATGAATTTTGGCTGCTTGAAAAGCAGTGTCAGATATTCTTGGCATTTTATGCTTTATGACGTATTAAAGAGAGCTTTGGTTACTGCAGGCTTTCCATTAGTGTTAGAACTCACTGGAATTAGCAGATCCAATGGCAAAAGGCCTGAGGGGCAGTCCATATGAAATCGGACAGTGGAAAATCTTCAACAGCTATTATTAATTCAAATTTTGTATGTTTATAGAGACTGAAGATAATAAGGTTTCTGCAAAATATAAGTAATTTGTCACTTATACTTTTCATTATATTGAGACAGGATATTGTAAGACCCCAAAAGAAAATCGTTTATGTGAATATTTGTTAAGAGTGTAATTTGTTTTTGATGTTGGTATGAGTTGGTTAAATGACGAAAACGTGTTACTAATGTTCATTGTTACAAACAATTAAGTTTGTTTAAAGACGTCATAAATATTTCCATATTTAATTTTAATATATATGTATAAATAAAAGAATTATATGTGTTCAATATTGAAAGCGAAGGGAGAATGGCTAAGGATTGCTTCCCTAACAATACAGGAACTATTTGATGGACGCATACGCGGATGTACACAAAAAGAAGTGTGATGCGGCGCCAATTGTCTAGTTATTAGCGCCTGTGTCTTTGGTGTAGATGGACGCATTTTTATGTGTGTGTGTCATAAAATAGTGAAAGTAAATTTACTAA
Source organism: Tenodera sinensis (assembly GCA_030765045.1). Classification (NCBI taxonomy): domain Eukaryota; kingdom Metazoa; phylum Arthropoda; class Insecta; order Mantodea; family Mantidae; genus Tenodera; species Tenodera sinensis. The sequence continues at coordinate 183,219,907 of CM060964.1, forward strand.
GTGTTTAAAGACTGTTAATTTGTGTAAAATAAGTGAAACATTAGCTAACTTTAATAAGTTAGTTAATACGAAGTGTGCAATTAAATGAAAGGACATAAAATAGACTAAGTGTAAAGTGATAGAAAACACATTTAGCGAAATATCGCTAAATTTTCAGACATTAAATCTCGGCGATGCTAGGGAAGTCGATCCACTGAAATAAAAGACTTGTAACTGTGATACGATTTAAATACTGTGAACAAGAAGGTGCAAATAAAATATTTCACTAAAGTTAACCCCGAGTGTATGTTCATTCCATCCAGTACCACGACCCGAGATAACGAAAGAGTCAAAAGCTCATCACCATCTAGTGCCATATAATTATAAAAACAGCACCAATATCATTATAACAAATTATTACAATTTTTTACTGTTGTGTTAAATAATTTATTAAGTTCTCCTGATATGCATGCCTATATCTGTGTGTGTGTGTGTGTGTGTGTGTGTGTGTGTGTGTGTGTGTGTGTGTGTGTGTGTGTGTGTGTGTGTGTGTGTGTGTGTGTGTGTGTGTGTGTGTGTGTGTGCGTGCGTGCGTGGGTGGGTGCGTGTGTGCGCGCAGGCATGCGTGCATTTTTTTAATCTGAATCTTTTGGCGTTGTGCTTCCTGTAAATGACTATAAAGTAAATATTTAATTATCATGAATTTATATGATATCAAATTTAATTGCTTTAACTTCCTGCCATTTTATTTCATTTTAAAAATTATCTACATTTCTGTGGCATTTAACAGGAAGATATACCAGTTTGCAGTTTAATGGTACCACCAACAGAAGGTGAGGAAATAGTTTCTGAACTTTGTGGTGGGAAGGGTTTTTACCCTCTAATATAATATTATCTATGCTCGCTTCTGATCAGAACAGGTTGTTCTAAACAGTGCTTGACACTCAATGGTACCAATGACCATCAATAAAATGCTTAGATTACATTGCTGTTTTAGTCCCATATAGAGTCCACATAAAAAAGGGAGAGCAAAGGAACTGAGAAAAGTAGCTCCATGGGCACTTGATTGCTATTTCGTTCTAAAAGAACATTCAAATCAAGTTAGAATTTGTACAAAATGCAGGCTAAAGTTGCAGAAAATTCAGGATTCTGAGCAACTTCAGAGTAAAATTACTGCTAATGTAAAAATGCAACTTAGCTCCAGTATATAACTATAAATGTGCAATCTAGTGATACCAGGAGTGACACAGGTAGTAATGCTGATATTTTAGAATTGGTGAAAGAAAGTATTTTACCATATTTTAATGAAACCCCTACATTTATTGGAGAATCGAGGAATAGAAAGACATAGGATAAATGCAGTAAAAATAACAAGCCAAATGGTAGGAAATGCCAAAATCAGATGGTGAAAGAACTGTAAATAGTAGCATAGTAGAGACAGATGCAATATGTTTATGTTGAGTCAGAAAGAATTTAGATCAGGACACAACCATAGATAAAGTTGATGGTGTTTATCCTCAAGGTTGGGACACTCTGAGGTGATTATGCATTGCCTGAGTAGCCAGAGTGCACATACACATGCCACTCACTCTCCCGGGCTAATCTTGAATTTTATGGGATATTTTATTTTTTATCTCCAGATGTCATTCCAGAATTATTTTAATGGGCAAATATTCCACATTGTGGGCAGAGTATTTTAACATTTTTCCTAGATTTTAAAATGGCAGTGCCAATTTAAATCCAATTTTATTAAAATAACAAAAATATATGGTTAAAGAAAATAATATGAAGGCTATAATAGCATGTCCTTTTGATATTTATGATATTTATTTATTAGTATTGTCATTCAAAAAGACATTATTTACAATAAAATTACATTTTGTGTGAAATGAGATCTATTTTAATGTTTATCATAACGAAAACTACTTTGCACAAAGGTATGAAATTTCACAGGACTTGTTGGATCATATGTTTCAACACACACAAAATATTGCTGATTTTAAAGGATATGAGGTAATTTATTTCTGTTTCCTGGCTGTTTTGAGATGGACTACCCCTGATGGCATTAACTTACTACCATGGTCAAGAGGCAAATCTCAAATATGGGATGCCACATGTGCTGGTACTCTAGCACCTTCTAACCTAGCTAACACTAGTAAACTTGTAGGATCAGCTACAGCAACAGCTGCCCCATGAAGAAAAACAAGTAAAAGATTTGATGGACAGTTATAATTTCATCCCATGTGCCATCAAACCCATATAAGCCTGGAGTTCTGAAGCCAAATCATTAGCATCAGAAATAGGAAGGAAATTGGAATTTCTCAATGATGCTCCCAGTTCTACTTGATTTCTTGAGTCAGAGAATCAATATTGTCACTCAGCAAGGCAATTCTACCAGTGTAATAGTAACATTCCCTGATTCCACTAATTTTAATGAAGATTTTTATTTATTTTGAAATAGCATTATCTATGGGTCAGTTCTGATTGACTTTACGCCTTCAATTATTATTTGTATAATGATTAGTTATATATAATATTGTAATGTATCATCTCATTAAAAGCATTGTTTAGCCTACTAACATATTTTAAAACTGAATAATCCAACTGATTCTTATTGAAGCCATTTCATTTTATTATTCTACTGAGGAGTTTCTTTTAAATTGATGAATATATGCAACTTTAATCTAATGATGTTTATTTTCTGCATAATGTAATCCTAAGTGTAATGCATATGATATTGTGTTGATGAAGCCCTTCTGCAGGATCAAAGAGTGAAGCATTAAGATTTTGGTCAGTTAGAAGTATAGTAATTGCTCCTGCAAGGACAGGTAATGATGATAACAATGAAAGAAGAGCTGTAATAGCTACTGATCATACAAAAAGGGGAACTTGCAATAAAAGTTACATTTCGGTATTCTCAAAAAAAAAAGTCCCATCATGTAGTTGTTGTAGCAAGTTATATTTAAGTTGTGTAAACTAGAATTCTGCTAGAGTAACTTTGAATTGAAATTAACACTTTTGGGCTCACTAACTTTTACTTACATAGTACATATGTTTTGCAGACAAATACTATGTAAGTAAAAGCTTATCAAGCTCAAAAATGTTAATTTGATCTCAAAGCTACTCTATTGTAATTCGCTTCAATGTGTACCACTTCCAGCTAGTTTAATTATAGTAGCTACAAAACAAGAATGAACATGGGTCTAGCCAATACAGTGATGTTGCTCTCTGATATCGCCAGTTGCCCAGCAAGCAGGTGACAAGAATGGAAAGTTGGACTGTCTGTCACACTGAAACCGCCTGGTGCGTAAAACTGGCCATGCCAAGAGAGCAACATCACTGTAATGGCCAGGCCCATGTTCATTCTTGTTTTATAGCTACTCTAATTAGAATTCTGTTGTATGTACAACAAAAGTAGCTTGGTATCTCAAGCCAAAGGTACTGAATTGTGAGTCTTAGTGTTTGTATTTGCACTGTGAATTTAACTAAAGGAATGATGCATAAATCATAAAAAAACTTTGGAATTTGGTTCACTGAAAATTAATACATCTTTTGACATTATTAAAGCATGAAACTTTGAGCTCTATGAAATGTTGTTGCTTTTAGGTACCAAAGGAGTTTAAGCCAACTTTACCAGACCGAGGCTGGGTAATTGCACCTTTCAATCATAATCCTATCTGGACATCAGTTGTAGCAGCTTTACCTGCGTTGCTGGGAACAATTCTAATTTTTATGGATCAGCAGATTACTGCAGTTATAGTAAATCGAAAGGAAAATAAATTGAAGGTAAGCCATTGTCACATAACATAAATATTCATTCATAAATATTTCATTCATTGAAATTAGCAAATTTTTTTATGCAAAAAATGTAAATAAAATGACTTACATGTGATTCATTTTCCTGGTCTTTAGTTTGCATGTTGTTTTCTTGACCAACATGGCAGAAGACGTGTTAATGTGTTAGCATAAGTGGAATTACTGACGAGAGATTCCAAATGAAATAGGTACAGATGAACCTGATCTATGCATATATCATGGGGAAAATGCAAGACTTGTAACTCAGAATTACCTAAATGAGATTTTGATAATGCATCACATTTTTTTTAAAGAAAAAGCAATACAGTAAGCCTACATGCGTAAAATTTTACAAAGAAGGTATGTACGAAGAAAACATTATTTTGAACTTGGTCCTGCTTTATAGAAATCGTTAATGTGGCTTGCTTCACTTTTCTTACATTAAGTGCATACACTTCATTTTGTTACTGATGACTATACAATATAAGCAATTGTAAGTCTGAAAAAATTTCAGTTTTGGTTTTGTGTGAATTAAGTGAATTTTGCTTTCTTGTCTGATGTACATTTCCTTTTTCTGTTCTCCATGGCTGATTAAAGGCCATTGAGAACTGAAAGATAAAACCGGTGTTAATCAGTAATCACCAGACACAGGACCTATTATCTTTACTTCTCATTTGTTGCTATAACATTGTTGCACCAAAAACTGCCAGCTCTACCAGTTGAAACAATATTTAAAGATGTTAATGCAATTCAAGCTGATCGTTCAGGTGCTATTTGGAACAATTTATTTATTATTTTAATAATCTTCGTAGGAGTGAAAGTCTTTACCAAGTTTCATTCCTTGCGGTCTAGTATCAGTTAGAGAGCTGTAACATTCTATTTCTGGTATCACAGGGGTAATATGGATATATTATATTTATGAAAGAATAAATATTGTTTTTATGAATGTCTTAAACAATTTGTTAACACTCGAAAATTGTCACCCTTCTCATGAAATGCTTTTACAATTTTCTCGCTAAACATGGCAGATTTCAACGCTAAAGAACAAAATGGCTAGGCCCAACAATTGTGGAAAGTCAATATTCTTTTCTAAACTCGCTGCACTTGATTGATCCCAATTAATATCACTGTCGATATCATTCCTTTTCATTGAGGATCACAAAAATTCACAATTAATTGTTTGCTTTACAAAGTAAAATTAGTATTTCTGATCATTATAATATCTATCAGAATCACTTCTTCCTCCTTCATTGTATCACACATGAACAGAAGAAGTCAGCCTACACTGCCTATGTTTTAACATAGTTATTTCAGGAGGTTTTCTGTTGCCTTTATATTTACGAGTTATTTCAGAGGGCTTACACAAAATACTGCCTCACAGTAAAGTCTTTGTCTTTTGTTTCCATGGCTGAAAGCCACCCGTTCAGCTTGTCTTTATCAATAGAAATAAGGAAAATACGCGTCAAGTGTATTTTAAGGGAGCATATGCCTTTATGCTCATTATAATTATGTAAAA